>CAUJRU010004396.1:0-17683 GCA_963277665.1 Viscum album | reverse complement strand
TAAGTTTGTGGTGTTTTTGATTGATGATATTTTGGTGTTTTCAAAAAGTAAAGAGGAGCATGAAATACATTTAAGGGTTATCTTGAAAACCTTAAATGAAAAGTAATTGTATGGGAAATTAAGCAAGTGTGAGTTTTGGTTGCAAAAAATTTCTTTCCTTGGTCACATTGTTTCTAAAGATGGAATAATAGTTGATCCTGTAAAAAACGAAAGTTGTGGAAGAATTGCCAAGACCCACAAATGTAACCGAGATTCATAGCTTCCTTAGTTTTGCAGGATGTTACCGAAGGTTTGTTAGAAATTTTTCACGATTATCTATTCCAATGACTAAGCTAACTCGGAAGGGTGTTAAGTTTATCTGGACAAAAGAATGTGATGATTGTTTTCAGGAATTGAAAAGAAGATTGGTGAATGCTCCAGTTTTGGCACTACCTTCCAGGAATGGTGAGTTTCTTATATAGAATGATGCTTCATTGAAAGGACTTGGTTGCGTCCTAATGCAGAATGATCAGGTAATTGATTATGCTTCAGGACAGTTGAAAAATCATGAGGTAAATTACCCTACACATGATTTGGAATTAGCTTCTGTTGTTTTTGCTTTAAAAATTTGGAGGCATCATTTGTATGGAGTAAAGTGTGAAATATATATGGATCACAAAAGTTTAAAGTATATATTCACACAGAAAGAATTGAACATGATACAAAGGAGATGGATAGAATTAATCAAGGATTATGATTGTACAATTCATTACCATCCAGGAAAAGCAAATAATGTGGCTGATGCTTTGAGTCGAAAAAGTAATGCTTCATTAGCAATGTTGCATTTGGAACATGATCCTTTGTTTAAGGATTTGATGAACTTTGGCATAGAAGTTGTTGGTGCAGGAAGTTCTTCTGTTTGTTTCAGGTATCAGTGAGATCATCTCTATCATATAGAATCAAGCAAGCACAGAAGCAAGACAGTGAGTTACAGAAAAAGGTAGAGCTGGTTCAGAAAGGTAATTTGCCTGAATTCAACATTGATAATGATTGCGTTTTGAGAATTGGGAAGAGATTGTGTGTGCCTTGTGATTCACAGTTGAAGTGAGAGTTGTTATGTGATGCTCATAGTTCTCCGTTTTCAGTTCATCCAGGCAGTACTAAGATGTATAGAGATCTGTGGGAGTATTACTGGTGGGATGGAATGAAAAAGAGATATTGCTGATTTTACTGTGAAGTGTTTGACATGTCAACAGGTTAAAGCAGAGTGGCAGTTACCAAAAGGGGTGCTTCAGCCTTTACCATTGCCCGAGTGGAAATGGGAGAATATATCCATGGACTTTGTTGTGGGATTTCCGAAGTCATCTCGAGGTAATAATGCAATCTGGGTTATTGTTGATCGCTTGACCAAATCTGCTCATTTCCTTGCTATACGAGATACTTTCTCTCTTGATCAACTTTCCCATTTGTATCTTAAAGAGATAGTCAGGTTACATGGAGTTCCTCTCTCCATTGTATCGTATCGTGATCCCAGGTTTACTTCTAACTTTTGGAAAGGCCTTCAAAAGTCATTGGGTACAGAATTAAATTTTAGTACAACTTTTCATCCTCAATCAGATGGGTAGTCAGAATGCACAATTCAGACCTTGGAGGATATGCTACGAGCTTGTTCTATGGATTATCAGGAAAGTTGGGACCAACATCTTTATTTGGTTGAATTTTCATTTAATAACAATTTTCATTCCAGTATACAGATGGCACCATTTCAGGCATTATATGGGAAGCGGTGTCGAACTCCAGATTTCTGGGATGAAGTGGGTGAAAGGAAGTTGATGGGACCAGAATTGGTAGAAGATATGGCAGAAAAAGTTCAGCTGATTCAGAAGCACATGAGAACAGCTCAGAGCAGGCAGAAGAGTTATGCGGATAACCGGAGGAAGGATCTCTCTTTTGAGGTAGGTGATCATGTTTTTCTCAAAGTTTCTCCATGGAAAAGTGTTATGTGATTTGGTAAGAAAGGAAATATAAGTCCAAGGTTCATTGGACCATATGAAATTCTAGAGAGAGTTGGATCAGTTGCATACCGAGTGGCTTTACCTCTGAGTTTATCTCAAGTACACAATGTTTTTCATGTTTCGATGTTGAGAAAGTATATGCCAGATCCATCTCATGTTTTGAGTCCAGAGGTAGTTCAGCTGGAAGAGAACCTAACTTATGAGGAACAACCGGTCCAGATTTTTGACCACAGGGAGCAAGTGTTACGGAATAAGGTGATTAAGTAGGTAAAGGTTTTGTGGAAAAACCACATGATGGAAGAGGCAACATGGGAATCTGAAAATGCAATGAGGGATAAGTACCCCCATTTATTTGATAAGTAAATAAATTGTGGGGACGCAATTTTCTAAAGGGGGGAATGATGTAACATCACAAGTATGTAATGAATAATAGATATTTTTATATATGTCTATTAATGAATTAGACAGTGTTTTAGAGGCTTAAAATGAAAATAAATCCAATCTTAAGCATGGAATACACTAATATTCTTAAAAGATTATTTTACTGCCTTTTGATGGAAAACCCTTTTTAAATCAATCTTTTTACAATTTTATAATCTATATTTGTCAAGATAAACATATTCATTATGATTGGGACATTGAATTTTACATTGGATAAATTTTTGGTATTTTTCTGACAATGTTCATTTTTTAATGAATAGTGGAAAATACTGCATTTTACATCAAAAATGATTTTTAATCTAATTTATTTATATGATTAGATTATCTTTTGAATTGGTTATGAAGTGAAATTAGAATATATTTTTACCATTTAATCCAATGGTGGTCATTGGAATCAATTTCACTTTGAAATTGTACTGAAACTGATATCAATCTTTTGATACTTATTGTTTCATAAAAACACGCTATTTGCTCTGACAGTGGGAATTAATTATTAAATTAATTAATGTGACTTATATGTTTGGAATTTTGTGAAATAGACTTTATTTTTGAATTTAGAATATCAAATATATCTTAGGGTGAATTTTTGGAAATTTTCTGAAAAACTCCAATTTTTGATGAATAGTGAAACCACTAAGTGGTAATCAAGCAAACTGATTTTTCAGTTAAATGAAAGTTTACCACTAATGTGTACTGAATTTTGAAAATCCGACATACATGGTTGTCATTAAGAAGTAAAATGTGGTTCAATGGGATGAAAATAATTTTTTGGTGAATAGTAACTTTTTTTCATTAATCGTAATTAGAGGTAATTAGTGTAATTTAAGGTAAAAATGATATTATAAAAATGTAAAAACACTATGACATTTGTCCTACACCTATTGGGTGATTCATGGCCGACCACAACAACCCATGGGTCGATTTATGGGACCCCATGGAGCCACTTGGGTGAGATAATGACTTTAATGCCTTTTTTTAAATAAAGGTGAAAATGACACTAACATAAATTGTTTTACTAAAACAATTTTTAGAAGGGGTTATACTAATCATATTTTTGATTATAAATGGTCATTGGAAAGATAAAAGTATTTCCTACATCATAGTATTTTGTTTATAATTTTTAGACATTATATATATTAAATTATTTATGACATCATGATGATGGAGCGATGACCTCATTATTTAACGATTTAAATAAAATGGAAAGATAATTTAATATCTAAGACCTACACTTGTCCAAAAACTATTGGATGGGAATATTTCAAATCCTTATCATCTTATCCTAGAAATATATCAATGTGGGACCTTAGAAATTAGAAACAATTTTGAAAATAAAATTATAGTTTCATGATTTCCAAAAGTGCCCCTCCTCTCCTCTTATAAAAGGCCCCCACCTCTACCTCATTTCACACACTCCTCAAGACTTTGGCTCGGCCGACCCCTGCCCATTTACTCTCTCCACATCCCTCTCCTCATCCTAGAGGATTCCCTT
The DNA here is from genome assembly GCA_963277665.1 of Viscum album. Classification (NCBI taxonomy): domain Eukaryota; kingdom Viridiplantae; phylum Streptophyta; class Magnoliopsida; order Santalales; family Viscaceae; genus Viscum; species Viscum album. Next base: position 13,756 of record CAUJRU010004396.1, on the reverse strand, counting down.
TGGGCAGAATTGTCACGACCCGCCCTCGGGGTCCGTGCCGTGACTACCCCAAGCCCGCCTTCCATAGGCCAGGGGTTGGCGACTAGCACCAAGGCGTAAATCCCGATAAAAAGGTAAGGCATTGCCTTTGAAAAGTAAACAAACACCACAGAGTAAGAAAGAGGAAACTAAACACTAAAAAAAGCAGAGTACAACTGAAAGTGCGGAAAAGTAAATGGGCCAGAATACAAATCCAAAATGAAAGTAAAGTACAACTCGAAAGGAAAAACAGCAACTGAAAAGTAAAAGCCGCTACTCTGAGCTGTCCACTGGAAATCCCACCTGAAGGATGGGTACAGATAGCTCCTCTGCTCCACGGGTCCCGTCGTCCGCTCCGAGCACGTCCCGCCCAGTGGTCCACCTCCGGGTACCGTCCCGCTCTGCAAGCCCCAGCTAAGGTCAACGCTGTCCGTCGTCTGCAACCAACACAACGTAGTGCGGGAAAAGCCCGTGCAGGGGTGAGTATAAGCTACTCAGTAGGGACCCCGAGACCCCTGAAGGTCTCTCAAATCCACTAAGGATAAACCACGAAGAAAGGTACAATAACAAAGTAACAACCGACACTGCTTAGGTATATGCCCATACATATACCTAAGTCATCAATTCAAATACGCTCCAACCTCCGAGCCCAAGTACAACTCAGTCCACACAGGAAAGTAAACGTATTCCACACAGGAAAGCAAAACGTAATCCACACAGGATTGCACAACACAATCCACACAGGAAAGCAAAAGGATTCAGGTCACATAGGTATACTTCTTCGAAAGACGATAAAGATGATCACTGATCCATCTAAGTCGTCAGACCCACGAAGGATCGATAGGTAACTAACCCCCGCAAAGACCCACACAGGATCGGGCCCACACAGGACCTGTAGGCGCTGGCTCACACAGAACCGCTGAGCGCGGACCCACACAGGATCGGACCCACACAGGATCGGGCCCACACAGGACCTGTAGCACTGATCCACGTAGGATCGCTGAGTGTTGTAGTCGTCGTCGTCGAATCCACACAGAATCTCTGTACGGTCGTCGTCGTAGTCACAGTAGCAGTTGTAGCAGTAGTAGTCACAGTAACAGTCGCAGCCAGCACTAGGGTTCCCGCACACAGCAAGCTCATTCGGAGGGTCCGCTCCACGAGCCGAGAGGCTGATACATCAACTGTCACAAGACCAGAGTTGATGTATCCAAAAGTTCCGTATCGTCAACAGGAACTCAACGCAACAGACGGCGCGTCGATCCGACGCCCGGTCTGAGAGTTATTGACATTTTCGTCCCCGGGGCACGGTTGGTTTTTAAGGAAAAACCAACCCGACCATACTCCACCTGCGTCCAAACCTCGGGCGGAGTATGCCAAAAGATCCGTCTCACTAAGAGGAACACAACGCGACTGACGGCACGTCAATCGGACGTCCGTAGCTCAAGATATGAGTGTTTCCGCTCCGAAGGCCCGGTTGGTTTCGTGAACGAACCAACCCGGCCGAACTCAAAGTAATCCGAAACCTTGAGTGCGATATACCGAAACGACCGTCTCGATCCAGGGATCGTGTTTCCACAGACGGTTCGTCGATCGGAGGTCCGAGGCTCAAGTTATGGCCAAAAGACGGGAACTGGTTCGAAATGGGGGGGTCCGGGGCCGGGCCGACCCGGCCCGACCCCCCGCTGGGGCGGCCCGGCGGCGCGGCGGCGCGGGGGCCGCGGCGGCCTAGCGCCGCACGGTGGCCGAACGCGGGGGGCAAAGCCCCCGCTGATTGGGAAGGCGGCGCGGCCTTTGTGCCGCGCCCTTTGCAAGAAAACGGCCCCCCCACGTGGGGGCCGGCTTGGATTAAAACCGGGGGGTCTGCTGCCCCCCTCCCTTCATGGAAACCGCCCCCCTCATAATGAGGGGGGTTTTGAGCGTTGGCCGGGGAATTAATTTTCCTCGGTTTAACGCCTTCCGGCCGGCCAGCTGGCCGGCCGGTTTTCTCCAACGGGACCGGAAAAATCTGGTCCCCTCTTCGGCTTCCAACGCCGGCGGCTCAGCCGCCGGTCTTCTCTTTCCGCCGCGGCCCGGAACCGGCCGCTGTGTTCGTCGTCCGGCGCGGTGCGACGGCACCGCGCCCCTCCGTCGTGCCTTGATTTCTTTCAACGCGGCGCGACGGCGTCGCGTTCTTGATGATTCTTCCTCGGCGCGCGCGTGACGACGTCGCGCAAGATAAACATACAATTATTCGCGTGGTGCGACGGCACCACGCCACCTTGCTTCCTCCCGCAAGATAAAACAACAAGAACGATGGAGGGGGTTCGGCCGTGTTCATGCGGTCCGGCCCCCCTCACGTTAAAATAATAACGCAACTTTAAATATTCAAAAGCCACACGTTAGACTTGCTAAATCCACGATCAAGAATAAAAATAAATAAACAATAAACAACAACCCCTACCTTGGGTATACGTTCGAGGATTTGTCTATGTCCGCGGAAGTCGACGTCGCGGAGATCGGGCGTCGCGGTAGTCGTTCGTCAATTCCGTTGACGAAGAGATGCGTCCGATGTGATACGTCGTTGGCGAAACCTCTTATGTCGACGAAGGAAATCCGAGGAGGAAGCGGCGTTCCCTCTCGTTGACACGGAAGACGAAGAAGAGCGGAGCGGCGTTCTTCGTCGGAACTTGAGTGTTCTTCGTCAAGTTGAGCGTTCTTCGTGTTCTTCGTCAGAGTTGAAGAAGAAGAAGAAAATCTCCCAAAATCTCTCAAGGTGGCCAAAGCTATTAACCAAAATAAAATAAGACACTATCTTATTTTATTAACACATCAACACAAAAGAATTTCCAAAGTTTGAAATTCAAAAGGATTAACTCCAAATTAAATAACTCATGTCATTTAATGAGGGGTTAAGTAAGTTGGGAGAAGATGAAAGGTTTAGGGGTTCTTGTGGGCCCCACCACACTTAATCCTCCCAAGGGAGGTTAAGTGGGTGTGGGTCCCACTTCCAACCCCCTTTGGTAGGTTTTATCAAGTTATAATAAAATTTGTTCTTCACAAATTTTATTTAACTCAAACTAAAAACCCCAAAACTAACTTTCAACCCGCAACAAACGCAACTTCCGAAAAGGTCTCTTTAAGCGAAAATCGGTGCTGCGAGTTCATCGGTGCCCTTGGATTTCAATTCCGAGAACCGAATCAAAAGTTAGGAAAACCCGCTCGTTCGTTCTCTGAACGTACCCGAGCCAAACTTCAGAAATTAATTCCGGGCACTCCGGGCCTCGGAATCAGGTGCCGTCTGAAACCGCGCTCTTGTAAAATTCTAAAGAAAATTAAGAAAAAATTGCCATTGAATTTTACGGGACTTTACATTACTCCCACCTCAGGGCTTTACGTCCTTGTAAAGATACATCAAAAACTAGGGAAACAAATGAGGGTACTGAGCACGCATCTGAGCCTCCCGCTCCCATGTGCTCTCCTAGAGATTCCTGTGCTGCCATCTGATGCGCACAAGAGGAATCGATCGCCCACGCAGGACCCGCTCCTGTCGATCCTCTATCTCCACCGGGACCTCCGTAAAAGTCGCCCCATCGTCAACGTCAAGCTCCCCATGATCAATGATGTGCGTCGGGTCGTGCACGTATCTCCTCAGCTGGGATACGTGGAAGACGTCGTGCACCCGGTGCAACTGAGGTGGTAGAGCCAGGCGATAATCCACCTCGCCAACCCTGCTGAGGACCTGGAAGGGTCCGATGAAGCGCGGAGATAACTTGCCGCCTCGGCCAAATCTCCGAATACCACGTCGAGGTGAGACCCGCTGGAAGACGTGGTCGCCATCCTCAAACTCTAGTGGCCTCCGCCTCCTGTCAGCATATGACTTCTGCCGGCTCTGAGCTGTCCTCATCCGCTCCTGGATGACCTGGACCTTCTCTGTCGTGGCCTGGACCATCTCCGGTCCCACCAGTGCTGACTCCCCAGGGTCTGTCCAGCACAAAGGAGATCTACATGGTCGGCCGTACAACGCCTCGTATGGTGCCATCCCGATGGTGGAGTGGTAGCTGTTGTTGTACGAAAACTCCACCAAGGGTAGGTGGTCCTCCCAGCTACGACCAAAGTCGAGGACACATGCGCGGAGCATGTCCTCGAGAGTCTGAATGGTCCTCTCCGTCTGACCATCCGTCTGAGGGTGAAAGGCTGTGCTCAGACGTAGCTGCGTCCTGAACGCCTCTTGTAACCCCTTCCAAAGCCGGGAAGTAAAGTGGGCATCTCGATCGGAGACGATAGATGATGGTACACCGTGGAGCCGCACAATCTCCTAAACGTAGAGACGTCCCAAGCTCTCTACTGAGCCCTGCTCTCTGATGGGTAAGAAGTGTTCCGACTTGGTGAGTCAGTCAACAATCACCCAGATGGAGTCGTGACCTCTGGAAGTGCGTGGAAGTCCAGTCACGAAGTCCATAGATATGCCGTCCCACTTCCACTCTGGAACCTCCAAGGGCTGTACCAAGCCTGCTGGTACCTGATGCTCTGCCTTCACCTGCTGGCAGGTAAGGCATCGAGAAACGAACTCTGCTACTGCCTTCTTCATGCCCGGCCACCAGTGTTGTCGTCTGAGGTCCTGGTACATCTTCGCCACTCCAGGATGTACCACCAAAGGAGAAGTGTGAAACTCCCTCAGCACTTCCTCTCGCAAAGCGGCTGGTACCATGGTACGTCCTCTGAAAAGGATGACGTGCTCTGCTCCAAGGGAGAAACCATCTGGTGCCTGTCCCGAGGATATCTGTGCACGCCGTGTCTCAAAGTCAGCGTCCCCACGCTGTGCCTCCCTGACTCACTGCAGTAGTGGAGGGGTGACTGTGAGAGACTGGAGGAAGGCTGCTCCATCTCTATCCACGAAGGATATCTGCAAAGAGGCTAGCTGCTCTGTCGCCTCCTCAAGTAACTGGATTCCCGTCCTCCTGCTGAGGGCATCGGCTACTACGTTCCCCTTTCCAGGAGTATAGACTATCTCAAAGTCATAGTCCTGGAGGAACTCGAGCCATCGCCGCTGTCTCAGGTTCAGGTCCTTCTGTGAGAAAATATACCTGAGACTCTGATGGTCAGAAAAGACTGTAAAGCGCTCGCCCATCAGGTAGTGTCGCCATGTCTTCAGAGCGAAGACCACTGCTGCTAACTCCAGGTCATGGGTAGCGTAGTTCTGCTCATGCAGCCTCAACTGTCGTGATCCATAGGAGATCACTGCCCGCTCCTGCATCAGAACACATCCGAGTCCGGTCCCTGATGCATCGCAGTAGACTACGTACCCTACTCCCTCCTCAGGCAACCTCAAGATAGGTGCGCTAGTCAATCTCTGTCTCAGCTCCTGGAAGCTCTACTGACATCTGTCTGACCACACGAAGGGTTTCCCCTTCTTTTTCAACGCTGAGAGTGGGGCTGCAACTCTGGAGAAGTTCGGCACAAATCTCCGATAGTATCCAGCTAGTCCCAAGAAACTCCGAACCTCAGTCACGCTCCTGGGTGGCTCACATGCTAACACAGTCTCAATCTTCGCGGGATCCACTGCAACTCCTGCCTCAGAGATAACGTGTCCCAAGAAATGGACCTCACGTATCCAGAACTGGCACTTCGAGAGCTTACCATAAAGATGGTGCTCTCGGAGTGTGTCTAGTACAACTCACAAGTGATAGGCGTGCTCCTCCTCTGTCGTAGAGTAAATCAGAATGTCGTCGATGAAGACCACGACAAACCGATCGAGGTATGGCTGAAAGATCCTGTTCATGAGAGCCATGAACATTGCTGGAGCATTGGTTACACCGAATGGAATAACCAAGAATTCATAGTGGCCATACCGACATCTGAAAGCCGTCTTCTGCACATCCTCGTCTCTGACTCTGAGCTGATGATAGCCTGACCTGAGGTCTATCTTCGAGAACCACCGTGCTCCCTTGAGCTGATCAAAGAGGTCATCAATCCTCGGTAGCGGATACTTGTTCCTCACTGTCACCTAGTTCAGGCGACGATAGTCAACACAAAGTCGCAAGCTTCCGTCCGCCTTCTTGGCGAACAATATCGGGGAAGCCCAGGGTGAAACACTGGGTCGGATGAACCCCTTGCCCTGCAAGTCCTCCAACTGTACCCGTAGCTCTCGTAGCTCGGCGGGGGCCATCCGATATGCTGGAGTGGATATCGGGGTTGTCCCGGGGTACAAGTCAATAAAAACGTCTACCTCTCTGCGAGGAGGTAGCCCTGGAACGTCGTCGGGAAAAACGTCCGCAAACTGATCCACCACTGCAGGAAAACCAGGACTCTGCACGTCAACTGCTCCGAGGATAAGGCTAGCCAACTGATGAGTGATAGGCTGTCCTCTCCTCCGCGGAAGTCCATCCTGTGCTGCTAAGGCTCCCTTCTCGCCGGTGAAGGTGAACCTGCTCCCGTCGGTGCGTACACATCGCACCTTGCGCCTAAAACAGTCAATCTGTGCATAGACCGTAGATAGCCAATCCATTCCCAAGATGACGTCGTAAGGCCTCGACGCTGCTACAAGAAGATCTCAGCCGAAGCTCTCGCCTCCTAGAGTAAGCTCACACTGCCGGCACCAGTGCGTAATCATCGAGTCTGCTCCCGTAGGAGTCTCTAGCCGTAAGGATCGAGCCAACGGCTCTGTCGGAATCTCCGAGCTCCGAACAAGGGCAGCGGCTATGAAAGAGTGACTCACTCCTGTGTCTATAAGAACTGCAGCAAGGTGGAGTAGACACAGATAGTACCTCGAATCATCTCGGGTGTGCCGTGGTCGTAGGCCTCTGCTGCCTGGAGCTGTGCTTGTCGCTGCCCGCCAGCTCCCTGTGGTCGGGGTGGACCTCCTGGTGGTGGTGGTGGAAGAGCCTCAAAGCGTCGAGCACCACCGGCTGCTCGTCCAGCTCCTCTGCCTCGTCCGCCTCCTCCCTGCGGACTGCCACGGTCGACCCTCTACCTCTGCCTCGGTGGTCCATCAACTGACTGCTGCTCCTCGGCACGGCGGGTCGGGCAGTCGCGAGCCATGTGGCCCTACCCGCCGCATGAGTAGCACTGTCTGCCTCTCGAATGACTGGCTCCTCGCTGTGTGCCCCGCACTGCTGATCCAGTGCCCTGAGATCGTCTGCCCGAAGGTCTGGTCTGTCTGGACCCCTGAGTCATCCGTCGACTGCCTGCTACAGATGACTCTGCCACATGCCGCCCTGCGGTGGGTCGCTGTGCTGGTGTAGACTCAGCAAGGAAGCTCTCGATCAGAAGAGCCCGCTCCAGTACTCCTGTCTGAGTCGGTATGCTGAGGGAGATCAGCGATGCCCTGATCTCGTGTCTCAAACCCTGCTCGAAGGTCCGGGCCCGGAAGAATGGGTCCCGTACCATGTCGGTCGAGTAGCGCGAGAGATCGGTAAATCTCGCCGAGTACTGAGCGACCGTCATGCTGCCCTGCCGCAGCTGTAGAAGCTCCTGGATACGCACCGCACGAAGGGTGGCTGGGAGGAACTCCGAGCGGAAGAGGCTCTCAAAGTCCGTCCAAAGTAGAGATGCCTCATCGTGCACCTGGAGCATCAAGCTCCACCATCGTCCTGCTGCTGCGTGTAGTAGGCTCGCAGCGAGGATCACCATGAGGTCTGCTGGTGTCCTCACTAGCCTAAACACTCGAACCACTGCCTCCAGCCAGTCCTCTGCTGCCTGGGGATCTGTCTCCCCGCGAAACCTGGGCGGTCGCTGGAGCTGAAACTCATGCAGTGCGCTGAGGCGACGTGCATCGTCAGCGGCTGCTGCTGGAAGCATCGGGGGCTCGGCGGGTAAAGCTACCGCCGGTTCCACTACTGGCAAAGGGCCCTGCACCGAGGCCTCGTCGCTCGGTGGGTTGTCATCACGCTCGACTCTCGGAACCCTAGCTGGCTGCCGTCGTGGGGCCATACTGAAAAGGAAACAGGTGCGCCACGGTTAGAACAGTATACCTGGTGAGCTGATATAAGTAATCACAAAGAAAACTTTGAAACACACACGCAATCAATGTTTTCGTGCATTAAGTCGGAAATCAGAAGTCAGGGTCCTGGTGTACGGATACATCGGCCGCCGCACCAACACTAGACTCCCTGGACTGATAACCACACTCAATACGCTAAACATTATTGCTTCACATAGAAAAGATCAGAGTTCGCGGTAGAACCGAACTCCTCTGATACCAATTTGTCACGACCCGCCCTCGGGGTCCGTGCCGTGACTACCCCAAGCCCGCCTTCCATAGGCCAGGGGTTGGCGACTAGCACCAAGGCGTAAATCCCGATAAAAAGGGAAGGCATTGCCTTTGAAAAGTAAACAAACACCACAGAGTAAGCAAGCGGAAAGTAAACACTAAACAAAAGCAGAGTACAACTGAAAGTGCGGAAAAGTAAATGGTCCAGAATAAAAACCCAAACTGAAAGTAAAGTACAACTCGAAAGGAAAAACAGCAACTGAAAAGTAAAAGCCGCTACTCCGAGCTGTCCACTGGAAATCCCACCTGAAGGGTGGGTAGAGATAGCTCCTCTGCTCCACGGGTCCCGCCGTCCGCTCCGAGCACGTCCCGCCCAGTGGTCCACCTCCGGGTACCGTCCCGCTCTGCAAGCCCCAGCTAAGGTCAATGCTGTCCGTCGTCTGCAACCAACACAACGTAGTGCGGGCAAAGCCCGTGCAGGGGTGAGTATAAGCTACTTAGTAGGGACCCCGAGACCCCTGAAGGTCTCTCAAATCCACTAAGGATAAACCACGAAGAAAGGTACAATCACAAAGTAACAACCGACACTGCTTAGGTATATGCCCATACATATACCTAAGTCATCAATTCAAATACGCTCCAACCTCCGAGCCCAAGTACAACTCAGTCCACACAGGAAAGTAAACGTATTCCACACAGGAAAGAAAAACTTAATCCACACAGGATTGCACAACACAATCCACACAGGAAAGCAAAAGGATTCAGCTCACACAGGTATACTTCTTCGAAAGACGATAAAGATGATCACTGATCCATCTAAGTCGTCGGACCCACGAAGGATCGATAGGTAACTAACCCCCGCAAAGAGCCACACAGGATCGGGCCCACACAGGACCTGTAGGCGCTGGCTCACACAGAACCGCTGAGCGCGGACCCACACAGGATCGGACCCACACAGGATCGGGCCCACACAGGACCTGTAGCACTGATCCACGTAGGATCACTGAGTGCTGTAGTCGTCGTCGTCGAATCCACACAGGATCTCTGTACTGTCGTCGTCGTAGTCACAGTAGCAGTCGTAGCAGTAGTAGTCACAGTAACAGTCGCAGCCAGCACTAGGGTTCCCGCACACAGCAAGCTCGTTCGGAGGGTCCGCTCCACGAGCCGAGAGGCTGATACATCAACTGTCACAAGACCAGAGTTGATGTATCCAAAAGTTCTGTATCGTCAACAGGAACTCAACGCAACATACGGCGCGTCGATCGGACGCCCGGTCTGAGAGTTATTGACATTTTCGTCCCCGGGGCCCGGTTGGTTTTTAGGGCAAAACCAACCCGACCGTACTCCACCTGCGTCCAAACCTTGTGCGGAGTATTCCAAAAGATCTGTCTCACTAAGAGGAACACAACGCGACTGACGGCACGTCAATCGGACGTCCGTAGCTCAAGATATGAGCGTTTCCGCTCCGAAGGCCCGGTTGGTTTCGTGAACGAACCAACCCGGCCGAACTCAAAGTAATCCGAAACCTTGAGTGCGATATTCCGAAACGACCGTCTCGAACCAAGGATCTTGTTTCCGCAGACGGTTCGTCGATTGGAGGTCTGAGGCTCATGTTATGGCCAAACTACCGGAACTGGTTCGAAACGGGGGGGTCCGGGTCCGGGCCGACCCGGCCCGACCCCCCCCCCCCCTGGGGCGGCCCGGCGGCGTGGCGGCGCGGGGGCCGCAGCGGCCTGGCGCCGCACGGTGGCCGAACGCGGGGGGCAAAGCCCCCGCTGATTGGGAAGGCGGCGCGGCCTTTGTGTCGCGCCCTTTGCAAGAAAACGGCCCCCCACGTGGGGGCCGGCTTGGATTAAAACCGGGGGGGCTGCTGCCCCCCTCCCTTCATGGAAACCGCCCCCCTCATAATGAGGGGGGTTTTGAGCGTTGGCCGGGGAATTAATTTTCCCCGGTTTAATGCCTTCCGGTCGGCCAGCTGGCCGGCCGGTTTTCTCCAACGGGACCGGAAAAATCTGGTCCCCTCTTCGGCTTCCAACGCCGGCGGCTCGGCCGCCGGTCTTCTCTTTCCGCCGCGGCCCGGAACCGGCCGCGGTGTTCGTCGTCCGGCGCGGTGCGACGGCACCGTGCCCCTCCGCCGTGCCTTGATTTCTTTCAACGCGGAGCGACGGCATCGCGTTCTTGAAGATTCTTCCTCGGCGCGCTCGTGACGACGTTGCACAAGATAAACATACAATTATTCGCGTAGTGCGACGGCACCACGCCACCTTGCTTCCTCCCGCAAGATAAAACAACAAGAACGATAGAGGGGGTTCGGCCGTGTTCATGCGGTCCGGCCCCCCTCACGTTAAAATAATAACGCAACTTTAAATATTCAAAAGCCATACGTTAGACTTGCTAAATCCACGATCAAGAATAAAAATAAATAAACAATAAACAACAACCCCTACCTTGGGTATACGTTCGAGGATTTGTCTATGTCCGCGGAAGTCGACGTCGCGGAGATCGGGCGTCGCGGTAGTCGTTCGTCAATTCCGTTGACGAAGAGATGCGTCCGATGTGATACGTCGTTTGCGAAACCTCTTATGTTGACGAAGGAAATCCGAGGAGGAAGCGGTGTTCCCTCTCATTGACACGGAAGACGAAGAAGAGCGGAGCGGCGTTCTTCGTCGGAACTTGATCGTTCTTCGTCAAGTTGAGCGTTCTTCGTGTTCTTCGTCAGAGTTGAAGAAGAAGAAGAAAATCTCCCAAAAGCTCTCAAGGTGGCCAAAGCTATTAACCAAAATAAAATAAGACACTATCTTATTTTATTAACACATCAACACAAAAGAATTTCCAAAGTTTAAAATTCAAAAGGATTAACTCCAAATTAAATAACTCATGTCATTTAATGAGGGGTTAAGTATGTTGGGAGAAGATGAAAGGTTTAGGGGTTCGTGTGGGCCCCACCACACTTAATCCTCCCAAGGGAGGTTAAGTGGGTGTGGGTCCCACTTCCAACCCCCTTTGGTAGGTTTTATCAAGTTATAATAAAATTTGTTCTTCACAAATTTTATTTAACTCAAACTAAAAACCCCAAAACTAACTTTCAACCCGCAACAAACGCAACTTCCGAAAAGGTCTCTTTAAGTGAAAATCGGTGCTGCGAGTTCATCGGTGCCCTCGGATTTCAATTCTGAGCACCGAATCAAAAGTTAGGAAAACCCGCTCGTTCGTTCTCTGAACGTACCCAAGCCAAACTTCAGAAATTAATTCCGGGCACTCCGGGCCTCGGAATCAGGTGCCGTCTGAAACCGCGCTCTTGTAAAATTCTAAAGAAAATTAAGAAAAAATTTCCCTTGAATTTTACGGGTCTTTACAAGAATCCTTTCAAAGGAAGCCTTTAGGCTCAAATCAAAAGGAGTTACACTTTTAAAGGTAATTCATTCTCTCATGTTCATTTGTTTTATTTTGCTTCTCCAACCCCCTAAACTCTTTTTATTTACTTCTTTTGTAACAACACCAGTATATTAAATATTATAGGATGTTTTTATAAGATTTATTCGAGCTACACTCTCACACAACTGCATCAAATGTTTAAAGAACATACGGTTTTCGTGGATGGCGAAATTCTGCCTCCCGAAACGATGATTGTTCAATACTCATTTTACACCTTCAAAGGTGGCCATTATGATGTCACTATTTTTATATATGATATATAATATTTTTATTCTTTCCTTAAGCTTTTGTATTGTTCATTTATTGAATACCACTATTGTTTCCATTATGGGTAAACACGATATCTTCATTTTAGGAAGTGCGGACTACAGCCCCCTGAAAGTGATTTGATTAGTTAATACCATATGTGGGATGTGTGAAGGATAAAGTTAATGATATTATATATGTTATTATACTGGAATTATAATATACTATTATATCATTATGATTCCATTCCAGAAAATACGAAATAGAAATTGAAGTAGCGTTCATGCGTACGTACGGCTTACCATCTCCCTGAACGGTGCATTTTATTTCTTACCTCTAAATCTGATGTAATAATATAAATACATGTATATGCGGAATATATATGATATATATGTTATCCAAATCATTAATATCATCTTGGATATAATGAACCTTTGACCAAATTAACAACATGTAAGTGTAAGAAGTCTAGTTTTGACTTAAGAACCAAATACCGACAAAATGAACATTATTAACATAAATGATTACATGATGTTCATAACATGGTATAAAAGGAATAATGAACTTGAAAAAGGTTCTTAAGAAAGTATAGATTAACTCAAGTTTATTATTCAGGAGATTAAAGAACGACCGGGTCAAGTCGGATACGAGGTAAGGGAACTTCTTAACCCAATTACCATTCTTTGGGTTAATGTCCTACTTTCAAATTATGTCATGATATTATTATATCCTATCTTGTATATGTACTTTCTTTATGTGTACTTATAGTGAATACACATAATAGATCTATTTTATTTTAAAAATGATCTTTGTATGGGACTTCGTCTCAATCTCCTTTCATTGAGGCATATTTTGTTTTATACACAACCTTCTTTTATATGGTATATAAACCCCTTTGACTTTTACGTTTATCCAAAAGGAATCTTTTTTATACGAATCATTTACTAAACGAAAAAAAGGAAATTTTTTTGTCGTACGTATGCGGCGACAACGACTTCTCCGCCTTCGTGACCGTTATTTGAGTTTCAGCTTCCTCTACAAGCCATACCTTGTTTTTAAAAGAAAAATAAATACCATGTTTTACTTTTCTTTTATTTTGGTATTGAAAATGGTTTTTATGATGTTTTTATATCAATGTGTTGTATTGATATCTTGTGATTGAATGGTGGAAATGTTATGTTTCCTTTATACATGTTTTATGTGATATGATTATGTTGAGGTTCTTGGGCATTATTATGAAGACGGGTGGTTCCGTGATAGATTAAGGGCGGGTGAGCCCGATATAGCTCTCCAATGCATTGGGTAACGCGAAGGAGTGAAATGTTAAGGTTTCTCTGAAGAGATTTAGGGAATATACTGTGATGGGTATTCCAAACGTAACCAAGAGGGTTACTCCCTACGTAAGAATGTTATGAATGCCTCAAGTTACCTGTATATCTTATGATTTCTATGATTTATTTGTGATTTGATGAGGTATGTTAAAGTGCTTATGTTTTATGGGTAATGTATGATCTCATTCTTATGTATATATGAACTCATGTTTCCTTTCCATGTTTTTTTATAACCCATACTGAGTTTTTATGCTCATCCCAAGTTTTTGAAATGTTTTTCACTGGTCACGGAAAAGGTACATGATAAGATGATAGTGTCAAGGAAGTGTCAAGAAAGAATCCATGTTTTATTTTCAATATGTTTCCATTGATGGGAAAAAGAATACTACCTTTTATTGTAACCACTTTGTTTAAATGTGGGTTGTAATGCATGTTTTAAGATCTAATTCTCTAAAACTCTAAACCCGAAAAGATCCTCAACATGTAATCTTGTGATAACTCAAGATTATGTAAGGTTTAAGGCTGGGTCCTTATAGTT
>CAUJRU010004395.1:0-17688 GCA_963277665.1 Viscum album | reverse complement strand
TACTGAAAGATGTTATGACATTTTTTAAGTAGTATCTATGATTTGTAAAAATTGTTGCTAAAAAATATTTATTTCATTCTTATGCAGATTATCAAGAAAACTACAGAAGCTCACAGGAAGAGATTATTTGATGCTGATCCTGTTAGACGTGAGCGCGAGTTGTCTTCAGTGAGTATATTAATTTAAATATTTATCTTCTGCATTACAAATAATATCAAGTTCATATTTTTGATCCAATTATTTAGGGACATGTAACTCCAGAGAATCCTCTTCCCAGTATGGGACCGAGTAGGGATCCTCCTAGACCTAGGCGGAGCTCCCGTCTTACCACTCCCCACACTGACCCATTAGTGGACATCCCATCTACCACACATGTCCGCCCTCCGCTTGAGACCCCTGGGATGTTCCCATACATGCCGCCATCATCATCCCGTTTACCCTCTTTTTCCCATTCCATGTCCACGCCGACTTGACCGATGTTCTCACCTGCACAGTTTTCATATCCATTCATGTATCCCCAGACCTACTATGCATATTCTGACATGTCTACGCCACATCCTTTTCCTACCATCCATCCTACACATATTGAGTCTGTTCCTTCAGTTTCCACTCCTGTTCATGAAGATCAGCCGGAGCATGCTGTGGAACAGATACTTCCTTCGGAGGATGCTGATCCAGCACAGTCTACGGATGCCTCACAGCCTATTCAGGAGCCTGCATCAGGTTTTTTTTATTATAAATGTTTCAAATTATATCATTTCACTTTTTTTCTATTGTATTGTCACCTAACTCTTCTCTTGTCACCTCTTATCTTATTTAGTGGGATCTTCTAGTAGGCGACGTGGGCGCACTCGAATGAGGGATGCTTGGAATCGTGAAACTCAGATTATGGTGGATTACAATTCTCAAAATCAAATGGTAGGTAAAAATGCTAAGGAGTGTAGAAGTTTCATGGCTACTTTAGCCAAATATCATGATATCGTTCCGGTGGAACCGGTCTCATGGAGACATATCAGTGCCGACATCAAGGATAGGGCATGGGCACAGATATGGGTACAAAATTTTTATAAATTTATATTGATATTAGTAATGTATTTATATGACTTAACATGTTTGTTGCAGAGTCGATTTAACTTTCCTAACGGTGAAGCTGCCAAAGCTGCTAGGTTGAGTGATCTTGGAGAGTATTGGCGGTCATACAAGTATGAGTTACATATTGGTTGGAGGAGCAGAGTGGGTACTGAGTTAGAGGGTGTACCCACAAACCCTGACTGTCCAAAAAGTCAATATCAAAAAATGACCGCACATTGGAATACTGAACAGTATAAGGTACTACCCATCTTTACTGTTTTTTATATAAAATTTAATTTTTATTACTTGTATTGTTTTTTTGTTTCTTAGGAAGTGTCAGCGAAAAACAAAAAAAACAAAGATGAAATGACATATCTACACACATTGGGGCGCACTACAATGCCCGATAAAGAGAAGCGGCTGGTACGTTCATCTGAATTAAAACAATGTCCTTATTTATAACATGTCATCATAACTTATTCATGCTTTCCCTTGGTTAGTCCATGTCTTTACCTCAATGTTTGTGGGTCTTTGTTGCAACTCACTTCAATCAAATATTTTGCATTTATCATATATGGTTGTAATTCAAATTTGTGCACTTCTTATATGCAGCAAGCTGATTTGGGCATTGAAGGTCCTGTACCTCGTGCCAAATTATTCTGCTTGAGTAGGAAAAAAAAAGATGGAACTGCAGTTAATTCACAAACACAAGATAAAATTGTAAGTTTGTTTATTTATATTTCAAACATTTATACGAAATTCATAATTTAATATGTTTATAATTTCAACAGTCTGCCTTGGAGGCCATGGATGAGAAGGAAGCTGACAACTTAGGGCCAAATGATCATTTCAGTCAGGTGTTAGGTGTGGAGCATCCAGGAAGAGTCCGTTGTAGACCAGGCAAAAACATTGTCCCCTCTAGGTATTGGTCATCATCAGACTCCTCTAAGGCCTCTGAGTTGGAAAGTGCGCGTGCTGAATTAGCTGCGACAAAGAAAATAGTATTAGAGGAGCGTGAAAAAAGTAAGCTGATGAATGAACATTTCATGAAAGCTCTGTCAGTTTTGAGTCAGTCACTACCATCAGAGGTTGCTGCCACTTTTCATTCATGTATGACATCAATGCGCTCTTTAAATAATGCCTCGGGTGATTCCCATGAGGGTCCTAGTGGCGATAACGGTGGTGGCGATAGAGCTGACGAGGATGTTGCTGATGATGTTGTTGGTGATGAGATTGCTGATGATGATGCTGACGGTGCGGTTGGTGATGATGTTGCTGTCGATGTTGCTGCTGATGATGATGATGCTGGACATGAGGATGACAGTGATGGCGATGGGGGGGGATATTAATCCCCTCCATTTTTGACTTAGCAGAGAGACGTGTGTTGGAGTTTAATGTTTTTTTTTTGTATTGGTGGACTTCTTGTATGTGAATTTCTTTATGCAATGAAATGCATTTTGGATTATGTTTTCATCAGGGGTGTTATTTGTCAGTTATTTAGGTAATTTTCACATGCCATTCTGTTTACTCCTTGTTTTTTCATGAACTTTCTACAGGGGGAGGTGGGGGGGGGGTGGGGAGGGGGAGGGGGGGAGGGGGAGGGGGTCTGGGCAGTGGGAGGGCTGGGCAGGGGGGGAGGGGAGGGGGAGGGGGAGGGGGGAGGGGCAGTGGGGGGCTGGGCAGTGGGGGGGAGGGCTGGGCAGGAGGGGGAGGGGGGAGGGCAGTGGGGGGGGGGGGCTGGGCAGTGGGGGGGGGGGCTGGGCAGTGGGGGGGAGGGCTGGGCAGGAGGGGGAGGGGGGAGGGCAGTGGGGGGGGGGGGGGGCTGGGCAGTGGGGGGGAGGGCTGGGCAGGAGGGGGAGGGGGTGGGCAGTGTGGGGGGGGGGGCTGGGCAGTGGGGGGGGGGGGGCTGGGCAGTGGGGGGGTGGGGCTGGGCAGTGGGGGGGAGGGCTGGGCAGGAGGGGGAGGGGGGAGGGCAGTGGGGGGGGGGGGGGGGCTGGGCAGTGGGGGGCTGGGCAGTGGGGGGGAGGGCTGGGCAGGAGGGGGAGGGGGAGGGCAGTGGGGGGGGGGGCAGGAGGGGGAGGGGGAGGGCAGTGGGGGGGGGGGCTGGGCAGTGGGGGGCTGGGCAGTGGGGGGGAGGGCTGGGCAGGAGGGGGAGGGGGTGGGCAGTGGGGGGGGGGGGCAGGGCAGTGGGGGGGGGGGGGGGGGCTGGGCAGTGGGGAGGGCAGTAGGGAGTGGGGGGGAGGGACTGGGCAGTGGGAATCCTGCACTAATAAGTGCGAGATCTCTACAACAGGTATGTTTTCCTAAAATTGTGGAATAAACCTCCCTACCATGCATCATTTTTCATTTGCATTTACACACTATATGAATGCAGGTTATTGGTCATAAAATCATGGAGTTGACCCCCTTTTCATCCAACATATGAATGTAGGTGATATGTTTTAACTATTGACTCCACTGTATATTGATTTTTGTGGGTCATGTCTAAGAGTTTCTAGACATACTTTGATTGTTCTCATCCCAGCATAGCGATGAACCAAAATATTGGTGAATGTGCATGGGCTGATGGAATGAATGCCTTCAATTTACAAGCATGGAGAAGAAACTGACTGGTATTTCTTATCAACATATTCAGGCTTTTTATTCTGCATTTTAATCTGCACTTTAGTATTTTATTGTCATGTAGTAATAACAAAATTTCTATATGAAATTTCATTGCTTATGAGTCTTATATATTCATTAATAATAATTCATGGTTTTATTTGTTGCATGTACAGATTGTAGCAAATTAAAGTATGATTACCAATCAGTGGTTTGCCATTCGATCTTTATCAAGGTGAGCTGACAAATCTATGTGCCAATCTAACACGTCATTTGAGCTTATTCATGCATGACTCATCTATGTGAATTCTTCTTTGAGTTAAGAGTCTTCTCAGAAAAAAAATGAAATGGAGTGACAGGTTCATGCTATGCTCTTTTCAGGACATATCAGGCAGAATTTCGACGCTTTTTCGAGCCCGGTTCTTTTAGTAAGAAAGAAGGATTCTTCTGGAAAATTATGTGATGAATATCAGGCTCTCAATAAAGTAACCATCCCGAATAAATTTCTGATACCCGTAGTGGATGAATTGTTAGATGAATTACATGGGGCAAGGTACTAATCTAAATTGGACATTAAATCAGGTTATCATCAGATTCAAATACAAGAGGAAGACAATGAAAAAACTTCTTTTCGTACCCATAGTGGAAAATATGAATACTTGGTCATGCCTTTAGGCCTTATCAATGCTTTGTACACTTTCCTAGCTATGATGAATGAGCTCTTTAGGTCTTTCCTACGAAAGTTTGTACTTATTTTTTTCGATGATATTTTAGTCTACAGCTGCCAATGGAAATCTCATCTCAAACATTTTACACCTTGCGGCGGTCACGCCGCGGTCACGCCGCGGTCACGCCGCGGTCACGCCGCGGTCACGCCGCGGTCACGCCGCGGTCACGCCGCGGTCACGCCGCGGTCACGCCGCGGTCACGCCGCGGTCACGCCGCGGTCACGCCGCGGTCACGCCGCGGTCACGCCGCGGTCACGCCGCGGTTTGGCCCTGCTCCAGGACGACACCCTGCGGCGGTTACTCCTCCTTAGTGAAACATTGAATGGTTAGCTCTATAATTTTTCGTATTTCCTCATTCCTAAACTATATCTCCTCTCAGCGCTGCCTCTCATCCATCTTTCCACAAAACGTGCATAGCAGGTGGTACAAAAGCTCAATTCAACTGAAAACATTGGTTTGGAATTGTCTGGCATATTTTATTCCTCTAGGTATTCCTACACATTTCTAGATCTCCAAACCTCAACGAATTAGGTATATCAGGGGTCATCCAATCCTCTATTCATCACAGATTAGCATTCATTTCTTTAAATCTTCTGAGAAAACATCCTCTCATGCCATCCATATCATCCTATTTGAAACTAAGTGGAAGATGTTGCCCCGCGGATGTCGCTGGACCGGGCCAACACACTGCGGTCACGCTGCGGTCACGCCGCGGTCACGCCGCGGTCACGCCGCGGTCACGCCGCGGTCACGCCGCGATTTGGCCCTGCTCCAGGACGACACCCTGCGGCGGTTACTCCTCCTTAGAGAAACATTGAATGGTTAGCTCTATAATTTTTCGTATTTCCTCATTCCTAAACTATATCTCCTCTCAGCGCTGCCTCTCATCCATCTTTCCACAAAACGTGCATAGCAGGTGGTACAAAAGCTCAATTCAACTGAAAACATTGGTTTGGAATTGTCTGGCATATTTTATTCCTCTAGGTATTCCTACACATTTCTAGATCTCCAAACCTCACCGAATTAGGTATATCAGGGGTCATCCAATCCTCTATTCATCACAGATTAGCATTCATTTCTTTAAATCTTCTGAGAAAACATCCTTTCATGTTGTCCGAACCAGATCATCCTCATCCTCTGCACATGTCGTCTGAACCGGATCAGCCTGTTGTGATAGAAATTCAATGTCTGCTTTTGACTGAATTTCACACCAAACCAAGAGATAATAAATGAGTCAAACAATCAGACAAATGGTTTAGGTTCTTTTTCCTCTTCTCACTACACCTATGACTCTAAAACTCTGGATGCCACTGGCACTGCTATAAAAACCAGAAAACTCTCCACTAATCTAAACGTCATTCATACCACTGGTTGTCCTATAAAAAATAGGAATCCTCATATTAGTCTAAAGTCTCTTTAGGCTAAGGCACAAACAAAACACACTAACATTGATAAACAAGGTACCTTGACACTGGAACCTATAAAACATACAAAAGGAAGCACAACCTCTGTACAAGACCCCACGCTAATGCAGGCACATTTTGAACCCATCGGGCAGAGGCTCCTTCCATTAGATCTGGACGCTATCAAGATGCAGAATATAGATGATTCAAAGGACCCAGGTACACCTACTCTTCATTCTATTAATTTAACTTTTGTTGGTGCTAAATCTGTAGATAATATGAACTATTATGAACAGCCTGTATCCCTGTTATCTAACCAAAATACCATTTCGTTGATCCTATATAACATGAACATTACAAACTCAATTAAGAATGCTTCAAGAAATGAACCAATAAAGAAGAACTCTGGAAGGGGGACAAGCAGGGGGCAGGGTGGGGGGGGGGCTGGCAGGGGGCAGGGGGGGCTGGCAGGGGGACAAGCAGGGGGCAGGGGGGGCTGGCAGGGGGACAAGCAGGGGGCTGGCAGGGGGCAGGGGGGGGGGGGCTGGGTGGGGGGACAAGCAGGGGGCGGGGGGGGGGGGGGGGGGGGGGGGGGGGGGCTGGCAGGGGGACAAGCAGGGGGGGGGGGGCTGGCAGGGGACAAGCAGGTGGCAGGGGGGGGGGGGGCTGGCAGGGGGACAAGCAGGGGGGGCTGGCAGGGGGACAAGCAGGGGGAAGGGGGGGGGGCTGGCAGGGGCAGGGGGGGTGGTAGGGGGACAAGCAGGGGGGAGGGGGGGGGGGGGCTGGCAGGGGCAGGGGGGGCTGGTAGGGGGACAAGCAAGGGGAAGGGGGGGGGGGGGGGGCTGGCAGGGGCAGGGGGGGGGGGGCTGGTAGGGGGACAAGCAGGGGGAAGGGGGGGAGGGGGCTGGCAGGGGCAGGGGGGGGGGCTGGTAGGGGGACAAGCAGGGGGAAGGGGGGAGGGGCTGGCAGGGGCAGGGGGGGAGGGGGGGGGGGCTGGCAGGGGACAAGCAGGTGGCAGAGGGGGGGCTGGGCAGTGGGGAGGGCAGTAGGGAGGGAGGGGGAGGCGGGCTGGGCAGTGGGGAGGGTTGGGCAGTGGGGAGGGCAGTGGGGAGGGAGGGGGAGGGGCTGGGCAGTGGGAATCCTGCACTAATAACAAAATTTCTTTATGCAATTTCTTCTTTCATTTTTTCTACTTTTTTTCAGCATTTGTTTTAGTTCTATATGACATTTCATTGCTTATGAGTCTTATATATTCATTAATAATAATTCATGGTTTTATTTGTTGCATGTACAGATTGTAGCAAATTAAAGTATGATTAGCAATCAGTGGTTTGCCATTCGATCTTTATCAAGGTGAGCTGACAAATCTATGTGCCAATCTAACACGGCATTTGAGCTTATTCATGCATGACTCATCAATGTGAATTCTTCTTTGAGTTATGAGTCTAGCTGAAACGCACTTTAGATATTGGAATCATTGAACACACATGCATTCTGAATGTCCAATTTTTTTTTCCTGCTCGGTCATTGGTTTTAATCTAGCTTCTTTCATTTGGTTGGCATTTCCCATCACTTTTGTGCTGAATATGTTTTCCATCTATTGTTTGAACAGTTGAAACTGTTTGAATGGTTATGTATGTAGTATGTGGGTGTGTCTCGATACGTTCTGTTTGACCAAGTCTATCCTATCCCCTTATCTCCTTAGGATCCGAATTTGGTAAGTGTTTTCTCATAATGGAATTGAAATATTATGGTGTTCCCAGGAATAATCAGTTTTCTTCTTCTTTATATCACTTCATCTTTATTTGAGTAGTGGGGAGGGGTGCTGGGTAGTGGGGAGGGGGGGGGGGTGCTGGGCAGTGGGGAGGGGGGGGGGTGCTGGGCAGTGGGGAGGGGGGGGGGGGGCTGGGCAGTGGGGAGGGGGGGGGGGGCTGGGCAGTGGGGAGGGGGGGGGGGTGCTGGGGAGGGGGGGGGTGCTGGGCAGTGGGGAGGGGTGCTGGGCAGTGGGGAGGGGGGGTGCTGGCAGGGGGACAAGCAGGACGACACCTTGGGGGCTGGGCAGTGGGGAGGGGGGGGGGGCTGGGCAGTGGGGAGGGGGGGGGGGTGCTGGGGAGGGGGGGGGGGTGCTGGGCAGTGGGGAGGGGTGCTGGGCAGTGGGGAGGGGGGGGGGGTGCTGGCAGGGGGACAAGCAGGACGACACCTTGCCGCGGTCACGCCGCGGTCACGCCGCGGTCACGCCGCGGTCACGCCGCGGTCACGCCGCGGTCACGCCGCGATTTGGCCCTACTCCAGGACGACACCCTGCGGCGGTTACTCCTCCTTAGTGAAACATTGAATGGTTAGCTCTATAATTTTTCGTATTTCCTCATTCCTAAACTATATCTCCTCTCAGCGCTCCCTCTCATCCATCTTTCCACAAAACTTGCATAGCAGGTGGTACAAAAGCTCAATTCAACTGAAAACATTGGTTTGGAATTGTCTGGCATATTTTATTCCTCTAGGTATTCCTACACATTTCTAGATCTCCAAACCTCACCGAATTAGGTATATCAGGGGTCATCCAATCCTCTATTCATCACAGATTAGCATTCATTTCTTTAAATCTTCTGAGAAAACATCCTCTCATGCCATCCATATCATCCTATTTGAAACTAAGTGGAAGATGTTGCCCCGCAGATGTCGCTGGACCGGGCCAACACGCTGCGGTCACGCTGCGGTCACGCCGCGGTCACGCCGCGGTCACGCCGCGGTCACGCCGCGGTCACGCCGCGGTCACGCCGCGGTCACGCCGCGATTTGGCCCTGCTCCAGGACGACACCCTGCGGCGGTTACTCCTCCTTAGAGAAACATTGAATGGTTAGCTCTATAATTTTTCGTATTTCCTCATTCCTAAACTATATCTCCTCTCAGCGCTGCCTCTCATCCATCTTTCCACAAAACGTGCATAGCAGGTGGTACAAAAGCTCAATTCAACTGAAAACATTGGTTTGGAATTGTCTGGCATATTTTATTCCTCTAGGTATTCCTACACATTTCTAGATCTCCAAACCTCACCGAATTAGCTATATCAGGGGACATCCAATCCTCTATTCATCACAGATTAGCATTCATTTCTTTAAATCTTCTGAGAAAACATCCTTTCATGTTGTCCGAACCAGATCATCCTCATCCTCTACACATGTCGTCTGAACCGGATCAGCCTGTTGTGATAGAAATTCAATGTCTGCTTTTGACTGAATTTCACACCAAACCAAGAGATAATAAATGAGTCAAACAATCAGACAAATGGTTTAGGTTCTTTTTCCTCTGCTCACTACACCTATGACTCTAAAACTCTGGATGCCACTGGCACTGCTATAAAAACCAGAAAACTCTCCACTAATCTAAACGTCATTCATACCACTGGTTGTCCTATAAAAAATAGGAATCCTCATATTAGTCTAAAGTCTCTTTAGGCTAAGGCACAAACAAAACACACTAACATTGATAAACAAGGTACCTTGACACTGGAACCTATAAAACATACAAAAGGAAGCACAACCTCTGTACAAGACCCCACGCTAATGCAGGCACATTTTGAACCCATCGGGCAGAGGCTCCTTCCATTAGATCTGGACGCTATCAAGATGCAGAATATAGATGATTCAAAGGACCCAGGTACACCTACTCTTCATTCTATTAATTTAACTTTTGTTGGTGCTAAATCTGTAGATAATATGAACTATTATGAACAGCCTGTATCCCTGTTATCTAACCAAAATACCATTTCGTTGATGCTATATAACATGAACATTACAAACTCAATTAAGAATGCTTCAAGAAATGAACCAATAAAGAAGAACTCTGGCAGGGGGACAAGCAGGGGGCAGGGTGGGGGGGCTGGCAGGGGGCAGGGGGGGCTGGCAGGGGGACAAGCAGGGGGCAGGGGGGGCTGGCAGGGGGACAAGCAGGGGGCTGGCAGGGGGCAGGGGGGGGGGGGGGGGGCTGGGTGGGGGGACAAGCAGGGGGGGGGGGCTGGCAGGGGGACAAGCAGGGGGGGCTGGTAGGGGACAAGCAGGTGGCAGGGGGGGGGGCTGGCAGGGGGACAAGCAGGGGGAAGGGGGGGGGGCTGGCAGGGGCAGGGGGGGCTGGTAGGGGGACAAGCAGGGGGGAGGGGGGGGGGGCTGGCAGGGGCAGGGGGGGCTGGTAGGGGGACAAGCAGGGGGAAGGGGGGGGGGCTGGCAGGGGCAGGGGGGGGGGGCTGGTAGGGGGACAAGCAGGGGGAAGGGGGGGGGGCTGGTAGGGGCAGGGGGGGGGAGGGGGATGGCAGGGGCAGGGGGGGGGCTGGTAGGGGGACAAGCAGGGGGAAGGGGGGAGGGGCTGGCAGGGGCAGGGGGGGGGGGAGGGGGGGGGGCTGGCAGGGGACAAGCAGGTGGCAGGGGGGGGGGGGGGCTGGCAGGGGGACAAGCAGGGGGGGCTGGCAGGGGGACAAGCAGGGGGAAGGGGGGGGGGGGCTGGCAGGGGCAGGGGGGGCTGGTAGGGGGACAAGCAGGGGGAAGGGGGGGGGGGCTGGCAGGGGGACAAGCAGGGGGGAGGGGGGGGGGCTGGCAGGGGGAAGGGGGGGGGGGCTGGCAGGGGGGCAAGCAGGGGGCAGGGGGGGGGGGCTGGCAGGGGCAGGGGGGGGGGGCTGGCAGGGGGACAAGCGGGGGGGGGGGGGGGGCTGGCAGGGGGACAAGCAAGGGGCAGGGGGGGGGGCTGGCAGGGGGACAAGCAGGTGGCAGGGGGGGGGGCTGGCAGGGGGACAAGCAGGTGGCAGGGGGGGGGGGGGGCTGGCAGGGGGACAAGCAGGTGGCAGGGGGACAAGCAGGGGGGGCTGGCAGGGGGACAAGCAGTGGGCAGGGGGGGGGGCTGGCACAATTTTTGCTAGATGTTTTCATTTCCATGGATTTTATTGATGTTTTAATGCATTTTAATTTATGTTGTGCAGCTTGCAAGTTTCTTTTATTATGAAATTCCTGTCTCCAAATCACTATTCTTGTTGAACATCTTTAATGCAATATCCATTATTCCCATTGTGCTGGTAGTATCTGTATTGCTTCATTTTTTCCCTGCGGTTTCAAGCTATAGACATGTAATGTTTTCAATGCCTATAATTAGACTTATTTTTAACTTGCACATTGTTCCATGTAGGATGATCAGAAATTTGTTAAGCGGAAAACAGAACTTGGCGGAACTTTCTCAATTGCAAGCTGCATACATTTTGTTCTTATATTTTGTTTTCAGGTAGAATTGCAGAGCCTGCTGCCAGGCCTGTGTTGATGCGGGGGACATTGCAAATACCCACGGTTCAAGTGAACCGTGGGTATATTCTGGAGCTGGAAATATGTGTACCCACGGTTATAAAACCGTGGGAATACATATATACCCACGGTTCAAGTGAACCGTGGGTATATTCTGGAGCTGCAAATATGTGTACCCACGGTTATAAAACCGTGGGAATACATATATACCCACGGTTCAAGTGAACCGTGGGTATATTCTGGAGCTGCAAAAAAGTATACCCACGGTTATAAAACGGTGGGTATACATATATACCTACGGTTCAACGAACCGTGGGTAATATAACAATTTCTGGGTCTATACCCACGGTTTTTTAAAAACCGTGGGTATAGGGCTATTGCGACGGCATTCCAGCCCGCGGTTGGCGAAACCGTGGGTATACCCTATACCCACGGTTTGAAGGGCTATACCCACGGTTTCAAACCGTGGGTATAGGTGCAATTTCCAGTAGTGTATAAGATCACTAGGACAACATTTTTGGTTTTCAAGATCATTTCCCCTAAAGTTGAAAATTTGAATTTTAATAAATACTTACTTTATTTTGGTACAATCTCACTGTTGTTCGTGCCTTGAACAATTTCCACTTCATCTCTTAAATAAATGAAGTTGAATTTGTTATTTGTGAAGTGTTAGCAGATCATGTGATAGAATGACGGGTCATTCCATCTGTCTCAAACAAAAGGTTAGCAAAAATTATATGCATAAATCGATCTATAGTGAGATTAATCATATATGGTTCCTAAAATGGACTTATACTTCATATATCATACTGCTTAATATAATAAAACTAGTTTCTACTAAATAGGGACTTCCTGTAGGCCAGTGGTAGGCGATAAAGGCCAGTTGCACTTCGGTTGTGGGTTCGATTCCCACAGCCTTGTCCGAAGCGATGGGCTGTCGCCCGTCCTGCAGGTTGTCCTTTTTCTAAAACTACATTACTATAACATCACATAAATAATATCGAAAAAACTTCTATACTAACTTATGTCCAACATAATCCATTCCAATATTTAGGCTTATCCATAATACTGCAGTCCACTCTTATAACATAGTGAAAACGATTACCAGAGATTTAATACCATAGTTGATCCCCATATATCATAAGATATATCTTGTTGGTCACATTCCAAACATTCAAAGGCCTTAATCTTGTACTCTCTTGAATACCCATTGAACCTTATTGAAAACATGAATTCTATTAAAAGTTAACTCTTTCCACATTCCAAAATCCTCAAAATTCTATATACTCAAACCAAGATATCACTTAGTCCTTATATCAATCATGAGCTCATGAATACTATCAAACATTTAATTTTCTCCTTATCCCTTCATTATGCGCATATCATCTACATTCCAAAAATATCTGAATAACCTTTCATGGATACTGGTAACATTAATCAGACAACAGTGTAACAATCATTACATGTCTCTTTATTCTACAGTACCATGAGATTACTTATACAACATTACACATGATAAACATGTAATCATTCCACTACATTCTTAAAATTGACCGAGCTTCAACAATTCTTTCATCTCACATATCATTTGTAGTCTCTTCATCATCATCCACATAAATACTACCCATATGACCATACGGATTCTCTTCATGAGTCTTTCCCTTAGGGCATTTGTTTGCATAATGCCCATACATTCCACATTTAAAACACTTAACCATTTTTGATGTCGTAGCAATACCATTATCCTCATCCATGGTGTTAACCGACCCTTTTCCTTTGCACTTACTTGCTTTGTGTCCTTCTTTTCCACACCCAAAGCATCTTCCAGTTCCCTTGAAACATTCTCCTTGATGCCTCTTCCCACATGAATTACATAGGGGAAATTGAACTTTCTTTCCTCTATGATCATCATGAAACTCCATCTTTCTCTTATTAGCCGAGTCAGGAAACTTACCAAATTTTACTTTATTGATCATATTATGAGATTGCTGATTCGGCATAATAATTATTTTTGGACTTCCAAATCCCATTTCATTATGAAGAATATCATTCCATTGTCCATCATATCCTCCATTATCGTGAATCATCTTGTTTCCATCCATTTTCTAAAACCCAAAAAGAATAGTGTGAGAGGCAAAAATCATGCTAGGGAAAACAACATAATAAAGGGGGAGTACCTTCAATATCTAACATCTTAGGTTTAATTCTATGATCGTTAGCGTAGTTCTAGTACTATAACTTATACGTCTACTTAACCTTAGGGACATCCCTAGACATTCCGTAGGAATATCTCTAGGGATCTCACTAACGTTTTCGCATCCTAGTTTCCAAAGGTTGACTAAACCTTTCCTATGATACCAACTGTAGAGACCCGAAGCTTATCGTACATGGACATTACATTACTTTTGCGGAATACTTAGTACATAACAAAAACACACACTAAAGGATCGTAATAGTTTAGTGTCTTTGGAAACTCGGACTATAATCTTCTAATCGTGGTGAAAGATCTTCAACATCTCCCATAAAGATCTTCTTTTTTTTTATACCTAAAACCTTTATTTATATCCTGGGGAAAAGAAAACATAAAAGGGTGAGCTCAAATGCTCAGTAAGGGTAAACAAAAGAAATATCAATCACATCATATTCATAAGAACATAACATTTTGGAAATCATAACCTGCAAAAGAGAGCATAATTTCATAACATGGGATAAATCATGGTAGTGAAATGTAATCAGAATAATCATAACTTAAAACATGAAACTTTGTGGCAAGCACACATAATCATGGAAAATCATTTCTTGTTAGTCATGACTCATTGCCAAGACTATCTTAGTGGACAAAGTCCCTTTCTAAATCGAGTAACCCTCGTTTCAGTCCTGTTTCACTGAACCGGTATAACCTACCATTTCAGCCATGTCTATCTCATGAGATATAAAATCTTTACCCAATGCATTGGAGGGAGATATAGGTCCCACCCATCTCATAATGAATCCTTTCTTATGTGTGCCACATAATCATAAATCTTACATCATCACATAACCCATGTAATAAAAATGGGATTCTTAAACAACATGACATCATAAAACAATTCATATAAGATAAAGGAATTCATAAAAATAATTCCATCACAAAATGATCAAATCAATTTAATAATAGGGATAAAAACATAACCCTTTATTATCTTAGATGGAAAATAATTTTGATAAAACACTTGAACTCCATTCTTGAGGAAAATATCCTTTCTTCTTCAAAAACATTTTTCCTTTCATAACATGTCATACAACTTTAAAATAAAAGAAGTTGATTAAAAATAAACTTGAAAACTTGTAAAGGAAGCTTCTTGGAAATAATGTTTTAAAAATCCATTCATGCCGTATAAGTTAAAAAAAACATTCTTCGTACTTTTGTCGGAAAAGTCAAAAAGTACCTCGTACGAAAAACGACAAAAGATTCCTTTCATACATATTACTAAAAACTCACCGAAGGGTAAAAATGGATTTAAAAAAATTGTAGGTAGATGGAAATAATATTACATATTGATGAAACATGGATGTGAATGATAAAATACACCCCAGTAAATACTTACGAATAAACAATCTCGGATAAAAATGAGATTGTGATATTTCCCTTACCTTAGGTCCAATTTGCTTCGTATGTGTCCGAACCTCCTGTATAATGATTTAAATAATGTCATTGACTTATTACAGAATCATATTCATTGTTATGATATCATATATGGTTCACTTATGACATTATATTACCCGTTCTTTTGTAAATTCCATGTTAAAGAAGCGTTTTGGGTAAAATCGTTTCATTTATCGTAGGTGTTTTGACTTGTTGTTCTTGACATCATTATTACTTATATCATGATTTACTTACTTCCAGAATATAAAATATGATTTATATATCATATATATTCAGTATATATATATATATAATAGATAGATAAATAAAATGAAAAACACCGTTCATGGAGACGGTAGTCCGTACGTACGCATGAACGCTGTTTTTCTTTCCTTATTGTCTTGAAATGGAAGTAAGTAGATGACATACATATGTATATATATACATAAATCCAGTAGCTTTATAATGTCATATATTTCATTATTATTTCTTATATATACATTATAATCATTCTTAAATGGTTAACATGGAGAATGAATCTCATCGCGTCGTGGAGACGGTAGTCCGTACGTACGCACGAGCGATGATATCATTTCTATAAATATTGAATTGAATTGGAGTGGATTATACAATATATCAGAATCAATATGATTTTGTAATAACTATGTATAGTTATTCTTTACACCATTATACCCATCCATGTAAGGTGGTGGTGGAAAATAGATTACACCACGGCGTGGAGACGGTATTCCGTACGTACGCACGCGTGGTGATTTCTTTTTCCGTAGGATTGATAGATGGTGAAATAGGGTTGTTTCATACTTATAATAACATATCAGTATATGAGTGATACTGATGTTATTACTTCATAATGAAACAACCTAAGAAGAAGAAGTGGAAGAAGAAATAAAGATGAAAGAATTGGTAACGGTAATTACCTCTTCTTTGAAGTGCCTCTTTGAGACCTCCTATTAGGGCACTAGAATTGGTCTTTGAGGAAGACCAGAACCTCTAGGATGTTGCTATGGAAGTGGAGAAGAGATTTTGGCAGGGGTTGGACGAGCTTGAGTTCTCAAATTGGTGTGAGGAGGAGGGGGAGGAGGTGTCCTTTTATAGGGGAGGAGAGGGGCACCTTAGGAATATCTCAAAATATTATTTTATATTAAAGTCAAAATCGGTTTATAATGGTTCCAAAGGGTCTTATTTCGAAGCTAAAGTGGGGATGGGTCGAAAGCCTATCAACCAATAGAATTTAGACAAGTTTAGGATATTATTTTAAGCTTATCAATTAGATTTAACTCTAAGTTAAATAATTTAACTTTTACCATGTCTTTTTGTTTTCTTTCACTATATGGTTAATACACTTACTATAACATGCCAAACGAACCCCAAATTGTTTATTATTAAAATATATATCCTTATCTAAGTCATTTGGCCGAACCTTAGATTTTTAGGAATACAATAACAATTAATAATATAATATTTGATTTAAAAACTATTTTGTGTCAATTTTGACACTATTTGATATATGATTTTTTTGAAAGTCATAAAAGAATTATATGTTCGAACAAAGTTGATTAAATCAACATTAATATATCATAGTAACCTATAAAATTAGTTGAATTCATAAAAAGTCTCAAATTACATTTATTTTGGTGTTTATAACATCAATTATGTCAATATTTCATTTATAAGATAATTACTGCATCATCTTTGTGTCATAAATAAATTAAATTATTTGATGTCTAAAAATTACAAATAAAATATCATCATGTAGGAAATCTTTTTAGCTTTCTAATGAATATTTACAATCGAATTTAGCTTATGTATAACCCCATATAAAAAATGATTTACTTATTAAACTTTGATTTTAACTATTTTAACCTTTCTTTAAATAAATTAATAATAAATGTTCTAATCTAATCCAAGTGGGCCTAAATGGTCATATTTTATTCCTAAGTTTGTTTTTGGTCGAATTACACTTGTCAAATAGAATTAGGACATGTGTTAGGGTAATATTAATATCATATTTACCCTTAGTTACCCTATTTACTATTAACCGCGGTAAAAAAAGTAAAAAGTTATTATTTACCAAAAAATTATTTTCATCTCATTGAACCACATTTTAGTCCTTAATATTAACCGTGTCTCTCGGATTTTCGAAATTCCATTCACAGAAGCGGCAAAATTAAGTTTTATGAAAAATTCAGTTTTTTTAACTACCACTTAGTAGTTTCACTATTCATCAAAAATTGATGTTTTTCAGAACAATGCCAAAATTTCATCCTAAGATATATTTCATATTCCGAATTCAAAAATGAAGTCTATTTTACCATATTCATAACATAGATGTTGCATTAATTAATTTTATAATTAAATCCCGCTGTTAAAACAAATAGCGTGTTTTTAAGAAACAATATCTATCAAAAGATTGACACTTGTTTATGTCTGGTTTAAATGTAAAATTACATACAATGACCAACATTGTATTAAATTGTAAAAATATATTCTAAATATACTTTAAAACCACTCAAATTAATAATTTATCACTATTAATTATTTCGATTAAAAAAATTGTTTTTAATTAAAATTTAGTAATTTTCACTATTCATCATAATATGAAAGTTATCCGAAAAGTACCAAAATTTCACCTTAGGCTAAATTCGATACTCCGAATCCAAGAATGAAGTTCATTTTGAAAAATAAGATTTAAAGAATTTTAAAAAGTGGTTATTACTATTCATAATGGCTAGTTTTAATAATATTTTAATAGCACATCGTTGTTTAGTGAAACTCGGTATTGCGTATTACACACGCTATCGAGGAAGGTCGCGATTGCGTGTAATGCAAGGCAAGACAAGGATGCGTGTTGTGCAAGCTCCTTTTTGGTGTAGCGTACAACACAAAACATTAATAAAATTAAAAAGAATATTTTTTTTATAAAATCTTGGGCTGTTACAGGACTCATTATCTTAAGTACA
>CAUJRU010004394.1:0-17738 GCA_963277665.1 Viscum album | reverse complement strand
AACACCACTAAAGGAAGAAATCTCAATTTATTCATCCGAAAGGATTACACAAGGAAACTAGGGTCTCATCACATAGCCCCTTATAACACTGGCATAAGACCTAAGTGTAAGGTGTGCTATGGTGATAGAATCTGAGGGAGTCTCAAATAACATTGCCCTAGTAGCAATCTCCACTAACTTGAACTTCTCCTGCAAGCGTTTTCGTTCAAGCTTGACACGCTGGAGCTCGGATTGGGCTTGGTCCAAAGCGAAGCCCACAGATGCTACCTCCTTCCCAAGCTCTGATAAGTGGGCTTCATAAGGGTTGAGTCTACTGGATGAAGCCATCGACTCCTCTTTCTGCATTAACCATTAACATCTTATTAAATAAATAAGAGTAAGTTAATATACTACTCAAAAAGATTGGGTCGTTACATATAATGCCTTTATAAGAGGGATTTTATACCCAAAAAATGGATTATAAGATCTTAGGATATAATTTGGAGTGTTCTTTGGGTAGTTCTTGGATAAATAAATTTTTTTCAACTGTGGAGAAGGGAGGACAATGAGTGGTCTTTTATAAGTGGTTTTCGGGTCACTCTTGTAATTTTTGAAAAGGGGGAATTCCACCCACATTTTTTCCAATTTAAATTATCTTTAATAATGGTCCAATATAGAGAATATAAGGTATATTTTCTAAATATGTACATTTAATGTGAATTGGAAATGTTACAATGTCATTTGGTCCCATAGGGGTAAAGATTAGTCCCTAGTAAACACATTTTTCACTTAATCACAACAATTATTTTGAACTTATTTCAAAAATAATTTTTTTTAACAATTTTAGGTGATAATTTTATAAATTATAGGTTATTATTATGAAATATATATAATCAATTTTTTAAAATTCAATTCATATAATTGAAAAAATTTAATTTTAAATTAATCTTAACGAAGAGATGAGAATGAATGTTTTAAAAGTGAAAATGTTCATGTTTTTATGTCAAAATTCAGACATACACTGGATTAATATATGTATAATTTAACTATTTTTAAAATAAAAACAATTCAATATATAATTCAAAATTATAAATTATTTAGAGTAAAAGTTATTTTCAATTATAATCTAGTATTTTTACACTTTTCATAAGAAAATAAAACTTCCTAGAAAAAAATAAAAAAATCACCCCAACCTAAATTTGAAATTAATATTTTTAAAAATAAATATAATTTTTTAATTTTTTAAATAAAGATTCAAAATTTATATTTAAAAGTGGTTCACCATTAAAAGGTAGAAAACCCTCATTTTAAAAAATACAGCTTTTTATGTAAAATTGAATTTTTTTTCTTATGTTATGCCAACCAAATATATTGGGTTATTGTCAAAGTTATATTTTTAATATATACTAAAAAAGTTCATTAATAGCATCCACCAATATTAGTTAATATAACTTATTAAGATTAAATACCTCTGACCCATTAAAACTATCTTTGTAAACATATTTCTTTTATATTAAATTTGTATTTATATTCATTTATAATTATTTGGTCTCCAATTAATTTAACCATTATTTTAGGGGGTTAGTTATTAGTATTTTTTACTTTCAATTTAATTACTACTATTAAATGTATTCTTTAAAAATTAGTCATGCTTGTAATAAAAACTATCGAAGGAACTCATTTTTGTGTGTAATGCAATCTAATATAAATGTTACATGTAAAGAAATAAAAAATTAACCGTTCATGTAATTGAACCTATAGAATAGATTGAATTTATTTCCAATAGAAAATATATTATAATTCCTTGATATGTTATATTCCTTTATATTCCTGGTGTTTTATGTCTTAAAAACTATCGAATATGATGTTCATATTTTAAAATTTTTGGGTGTCACATTCTACCCACTTTAAATAAATTAAATCCTCAAAAAATAAAAATTGTATTGTTAATTAAGGGTTTTACATTTTAAATAATTCCATTTTTAAAAAACCCAAATTGCAAATGAGTTCATAAAATATCCTCTTAATAATATTAAAAAGGCAGTATAAAAGTCTTTTATAATATCACATATGTAGGTTTCTAACTCAGAGAACATTTGTGGAATGTAAAGATATAGATATGAATAAATGTGTATATATTTATAGAGAGGATTGTGTTCAGTTATCACATGAATGTTACTGATCAATGGAATGTTGTGGGGCTCAAAACCATAAATTTGGGAGGATTTAAAAGACCACCAGTTCATAAAAAGTGAAGGTATTAGATTAATTTCATTTCAAGAAGCTTATTTTCTTAAATTTATGAATTGTGTCACTCTTTATGAATATTATAGAAATATAATTACTTGATACATTTCTATTTCATAAATAGAATTTCATCCTTTAGTTTTGATGTGATCAATTTATAAATAATACCTTACTCAAAGAAATAGATATCCAAATTACGGACTTTTTTCATTATGTACTAAAATTACCATTTAACATATCATATGATCCATAAAAATGTAACAAGATATTTATTATGTCTTTAATTTTTTTTCAAAACCAAAATGGTTATCAAATGATATTAAATAATAATAAATCCTCACATGGTGAGGTAACACATTAATCCTTAAAACCTCATCGAACAGTCAACTTGATTTTTTATTAAATTTATAAACATATAACCCTTCCAAAAGATCAAGATCCAATAAATTAGAAATAGGGTCACTAGATTTTCCAAATTAAAATATAATTAATCCCTCTAACAACATGATGTAGCTCATTTTCATCACATACCAAACTCGTGAAAACAACATCATGTACTCTATTGAAACATGGTAATAACCTGAATTACCATAAAAACATATTGAAAAGATACAACATTACTTATTCAATAAAACACAATGTTGTGGATATCTTCTTTAAACTGAAGACTCCATCAATGATAAAAAAAATTATCAACAAATCATTAAACAGTTCCAAGGTAGTGAGTACTATCCAATTTATTTATCTATATCAATCATATATTATCCCAAAATCATTATTTCAACATTAAGAGAAAAATAATGGTTATATTTACATCATTCATGTGATCTATAAGAAGTTATAATTGTAAGGGTTGGTGTCCTAAGAATCAACTGTTTTGTACTTTGATTACATAAATGTTCACTTATTATATATTGTTCATTGTTCTACATGACTATAATATAATAATGTCCTGAAATATTTGTTGCATTAATAAGGTCATAGCAGATCCCCGCTATGATTAGAACCTTGAAATGCTATAACAATATTCTTAAATAAAGTTCTGCGGTTGGATGAAATACTATGATAGGACACATAGTATACAGACCGTCATGTGCGAGTACTCATAAGAAGACGAGACTCTCTCTCATGGAGTTCGCACTTGGTAATCTCCAAGATGGGAGATTATGAGAACAGACCCGCCAGTAGTAATTCCGCATGTCTTAGTGTCATCAGATATTGCTATCTACGAGCGTGTGTAATGGTCCTTAGACTAGAAGATTATCATTAACTCATGTCATGACTCGCGCACTTAGATTTACTGACGAAAACCGTCACGCAGACAGTTGGCGGGAAGTAGGGTACGTTGGGTGCGTCACGAGTGACATGTTGTTAATGGATAAGTCAAGGAAGGATTTGTCTCTTCTATTTATGGAAGTTGATATCTCGGCCCTTTGATTGAAATAGAACTGTCACATTAAATTCCATGGCCATGGTGTAAACGATGAGTTTATTTCAGGTAGTCAAAGAACGAAATATCAAGCATATAGGTTTATGACACTGCCATGAAACCTGCTTGATGAGATATTGAGACAAAGGGATTAAATTACACAGTAAGCGTTCGTATGAGATGATACATCAATGAGGAGTCAACTTCTTTCTCTTGGGTGCCTTGACCCGTTGCTAGACAGTAATCTTGGACTTTAGGCAAGCCCGCCTAATGCCAACGAGAAAGAGGCCTAGAGGGTCACACACTAAGTGTATCCAAGTATCTCAAGTTGAATAAAGATTATTCTCGTACGTGGTTTAATAATTATTCAAGGAAGCCTAAGTTGTTTTAAATGATGGAGGAAAAAGAAAATAAAACAAGTACACATCGTGTATTATTATTACATGCCGTGTAGTTTTATTTTGGAAAGGAAATGAATAAATGAAAACAAGATATACACGCCGTGTACATTTAATGTACACGCCGTGTAGTTTTCAATGAAAAACAAGTACACGCCGTGTATTTATTAATACACGCCGTGTAGTTTTTTTTAGTTGGGATTTTGAGGATATAATATTGTTCTAAATGATATTTATTATAATCAGCGTGGGCGCATGTCAAGGAATTATTTATTCGACATGGGGTTTTAAATAAAGAGTCAATGAAATAAATAAAACGCGTAACGCGTTTATATATTGTCATAACTCTATAACCCCACACACCCGATTATAAATATCCTCACAACCCCAACTCTTTTATGAAACAAGAGAATCGTTGTGCACAACATCTCTAGAGAATTCTTTCAAGGCCGAAAGAACCTCTTCCTCCAAGAACGCTCTCAAGACCGAGAGAGATCCTTTTCCATCGGATCAAGACAATCTAAGGCGGACAACGCAAGCAAAGGCTTCTCCACGCTAGCACCCGGAGAATCTTTTGGCGACGTCCAGAGATACGAAGTACACGTGTGGATCACCGCTAGAGGGAGTCTACACTTGGCTTCTGCGACGCAACGACGGATCACATCGACAACGTGATTGAGAACATCAACGAAGAAAGAACACTCAAAAGGTATTTCTTTATAATTAATTAAATTAATTATAATCAACCTGTAACGATCCTTGTTTGTGGTTCCGGGAAAAATCATCTTCTTTGTCTTTTTCTGTGATTCGATCCGTGGAGACTGGCGTTTATCGTCGTATTGATCCCGGATTGATCATTGCTAATGACAAAAAGCCAAGTGGGCACATCCACCCACATGCTTCCGCTGCGCCCGGAACCTTCAAATGGTATCAGAGCGAGGTTACAACGTTGATTATAGTTATTTAATTTTCGTTGATAATTTACGCATTCATATTTGATTCAATTCGAAATAAATCGTTCTATAAATCCGAATTAACGAGATCTATTATTCCTCCTTCGTTTCTCGATTCATATCACAGAAACGACCTTTTAATTTTAATTTTGATTAAAATAAAAACTAGGAACTCATCCGGAGGAGCCGCTCTTTCTGTCTGAACAACACGGGATTACACGACGTATAATTAAAACTACACGCCGTGTACTTAGGTTCAACGAACCGGCACTGGTCCGCCAAACCACGCCGTGTGAATTGATTATGCCTAAGTTTTAATCACGCCGTGTTGACCAGAATAGAACGGCACGTGGAAACCGGAATACACGACATGTATGTTGGAACAACACGCCGTGTAGTCCGTTCCGACCCAGGTGAAACCGTGTACAAAGATAAGTCGCGTACCGCGTATACGGGATCGCCAGGCCGGTTACCGCGTAACAAGGAAGTACATGCCGTGTATGATTCATCTACATGCCATGTACTCTAAAATTTCCAAAGTACAGAAAAACACGCCAAAGCCCCAGCGTGTACTTTGGAAAAAGGGTGAAAAGAAAAATACACGCCGTGTACTTTCCAGAAATGGAATTTCACCAGGTTTCCTCCAATGTACAAAGACCCGTACAAGGAATATGGATGAGAAGAATCTCAAGGAAATTCAGAAAGGAATTTAAGATAAAGAATTGATTAATTATAAGATCATAATTAATTGAATTTGAGCGCGTCTTATCTTAAATAAAAGAACGATTAAAAGAATTTGAATTCTAAATATGTGTAAATGTCGTTGCATACTATGGATGATCATGAGCTAGACCAAAGACCCTTTTTATGTGTATGGTTTCATTTAAATTTATTTAATTTAAATTTGTTGGCCTGCGAGCCTTCTTCCAATAAAATGTAGGGCCTGCGTTCCCATGGTTTCTTTAATGTAAACCCATGTAATGGAGGATCTCCCAAGCCAGAGGAGACGGTTCAAATCACGAATCTGAGGCGAAACCGACACAAGAAGATACAAAGGTGGACAGGTGGGAGCTGCATAACACAAACCATCAGGTTCAAGGTGTTTTCCCTAGGTCAGGGTAAGCTTATCAAAACTGCTAGATAAGCTAAACAAATGGAAGCTCATGATCATGTCATCTTATTTTATTTCTGTCTGATTGCATGGTTTGTATATTATGCATGTGTTGTCGCGATCACATAATTAATAAAATGAACAAGCATGCAAAGATGGAATAAAATAAAAACCGGTCTATGCGTATACATTATCGGAACATGGTTAATCACTTAAGCAAGCATCACTTAATATTAACAAGCATGTGATAATGCAAAGATACGCATAAAGAATAAAATCCCTCAAATACCATATTAAGTCAGACCAAGCCTTCCGTTACTTGATTAAGGGCAAGACTCAATAAAACTATGTGTTTGACCAACCCTTGTTGGGACACTTACTTTTATAAAGGAAGCCCTTATGAAAGGTTTCGGGTTGACTTAACCATATTACATCAAGAGAAGTAGCCCTTGCTAGACTTGATGTAATATTGGAGGCAAGAGTTGAGGAAATCCAAGTCAGGATTTCAGGATTGGGGAGTCCACTCAATAGATCAAGGAACTGTAAGCTCACAGTTGGCAAAGACCCGCCTACCTAAATACCTTTAAATAGCTTGACCAACCCTTGTTGGGGTTATGCGAAGGGAAATATGGATCCTTGCCATTAGAATGTCAAAGTAACTGGACATTCCGAGTTCAATGGTGAGGGCCATTGGGAATTGATAAAATAGTAGGAGACTTAATAAAATTTATTATTTCTCATAAAATGTAATCAAGAAAGTACTGATGAATCTTCTCTTTTAAATTGTAGAATCAAAATGACAAACACATCAACCACATTTTCTCTACGATCAATTCTGGATAAAGACAGCATCCTCACTGGCAGTAACTTTCAGGAATGGTTTAGGCGCCTTCGGGTTATCCTACGCCATGAACGGAAGTTTTATGTGCTGGAGTC
This sequence comes from Viscum album, assembly GCA_963277665.1. Taxonomy (NCBI): domain Eukaryota; kingdom Viridiplantae; phylum Streptophyta; class Magnoliopsida; order Santalales; family Viscaceae; genus Viscum; species Viscum album. The sequence continues at coordinate 10,685 of CAUJRU010004394.1, read as the reverse complement.
CTCACTTCCTGATTCTCCTGCCCCAGGGGCAAGTGATGAAGATTTCCTAGTCTATGATCAACATTTGAACGATGCTCTCGACGTTCAATGTTTGATGCTGTCATCTATGTCTAGTGAGCTCATGAAGTCTCATGAAGACATGGATGCCTACATCATGCTCGAGCACCTCCGTGGTTTATACCAGGAGAGAGCAAGACAGGAAAGGTTTGAGATCTCCAAGGCTATGTTTCAGAGCAAGCTTGGAGAGGGTGCCCCAGCTGGGCCTCATGTAGTCAAGCTCATTGGCTACATTGAGCGCTTGGAGGTTCTAGGGTTTAAACTCCCTGAAGAACTGGGTACCTATCTCATTCTCGCATCACTCCCCCAGAGCTTCTCAAACTTTGTTGTTAATTTCAGCATGAACAATATTGAGAAGTCTCTATCTGATCTTATTATCCTTATTCGCCAAGTGGACAATGACATGAAGCGTGAAAAGCCTTCTGTCCTTATGGTGAATAAAAGGAAAGGGAAGGCGAAGAGCTTTAAGCCCAAAGCTTCTTCAAGGCCTTCCAAGAAAAGGAAGATCAAAGGGGAGGCAAAGGAACAGGATGCTGTTTGTTTTGCATGTGGCAAGAAGGGTCACTGGAAGAAAAACTGCACCCAGCCAAGGAAGCAAGGGGAAGCTTCAGGTGCATTTTTTATCGAATGCAATCTATCTGTTTCTACTAATTGGGTATTAGATACTGCTTGTGGTGCTCACATCTGTATCCAAATATAGGAACCAAGTAGATTCAGGAAGATTGATCGAGGGGAGATAGATCTACGAGCAGCCAACGGAGCCAGACTTGCTGTTGTAGCTGTCAGGGACTACCACCTCACATTGCCTACCGGGATGGTCTTGGTTTTGAAAGGATGTTATTATGTACCCTCTGTAACCAAAAACATTATTTCAGTATCCAGATTAGATACTGATGGATTCATATTCAAGTTTGGAAATGAATGTTGCTACTTTTATAAAGATAGCATTTGTTTTGGTAGGGCACATTTATATAACGGCCTTTATGTGTTAGACTACACAAACCAAGTAATGGCAATTGATAACAAAGTTAATTTACATGACTCATACCACACCCAACTTTGGCATCACCGGCTAGGTCATGTCAATGAGAAACGTTTGACAAAATTACATCAAGATGGGTATTTAGATTCTTTCGAACTAAAACCACTAGGTGTATGTCATGCGTGTCTACAAGGCAAAATGACCAAAGCCCCATTTAGTGGGAAAGGTGAAAGAGCTAAAGAGCTTCAAGAATTAGTTCACACAGATGTGTGTGGACCATTTCCAGTTGAAGCAAGGGGTGGGTTCTCGTACTTCATAACTTTTACTGATGATTTTAGTAGATATAGATATATCTATTTAATGAGGTATAAGTCAGATTCTTTTGATCGGTTCAAAGAATACAAGAATGAAGTTGAGAACCATATTGGTAAGAAGATTAAGAAACTCCACTCAGACAGAGGAGGAGAATATCTTAATCAATACTTCATTGATTTCTTACAGGAGTTTGGGATTCTATCTCAACTCACTCCTCCTTACACACCGCAGTGGAATGGTGTAAGTGAAAGGAGGAACCGCACCCTGTTGGACATGGTGAGATCAATGATGAGTCATGCGAGTCTTCCATTATCCTTTTGGGGATATGCATTACAAACAGCAGCACACATACTAAACCAAGTACCAACTAAATCGATAAATGTTATTCCATATGAGTTATGGAGTGGACGCAAAGCCATGTTATCGAATTTACACATGTGGGGTAGCGAAGCATTTGTTAAGGCCTCTTCAGGTAACAAACTTGCACCCCGAGGCACAAAGTGTATCTTTATAGGATATCCCAAGGAAACAAGGGGATATTACCTATACAACCCCTCAGACAAAAAGGATACAGTGGCAAGACACGCCATATTCCTTGAGAGGGAGCACATCTCTAGAAGAGATAGTGGGAGCGAGATAGACTTCGATGAAGTCGAGGCTCAAGATACACACAAGTTGGTACAAGAACAGATTCCACAAAGCCCCGTGGAAGAACAATCTGTTCCAGAGACACAAGAACTGCGTAGGAGCACGAGAGAGGTGAGAGAACCCGAACGATATGGTTTTCTTGTCACTGAGGATGGTGAATCATTATTGGTTGACAATGATGATCCTCTTTCCTACAAGGAAGCAGTTGAAGGCACAGACGTTGCCAAGTGGCAAGAAGCCTTGAATTCTGAAATGGATTCCATGTACCAAAACCAAGTCTGGATTTTGGTAGATCCTCCAGTTGATGTAAAGCCTATTGGTAATAAATGGGTATTCAAGAAGAAACTAGACATGGAGGGGCAAGTCAGCACCTACAAGGCACGACTGGTTTCAAAAGGTTTTAGACAGCGTCAAGGAATTGACTATGATGAAACCTTTTCACCGGTTGCAATGCTGAAGTCTATCAGAATCCTATTGGCCATTGCTACTTACCATGACTATGAAATTTGGCAAATGGATGTCAAAACAGCTTTCCTTAACGGGAAACTCCAGGAAGATGTCTACATGACACAACCTGAAGGGTTTGTGACTTCAAAGGATGCCAACAAGGTATGCAAGTTGCAAAAATCCATTTATGGATTAAAGAAAGCATCAAGGTCATGGAACATTCGTTTTGATGAAGCTGTTACAGAATTTGGCTTTGTTAAGAACGAATGTGAGCCTTGTGTCTACAAAAGGTTTAGTGGAAGTGCAGTCATTTTCCTAATAGTATATGTCGATGACATATTGTTAATTGGAAACGAAGTACCTGTCTTACAATCAGTTAAGGCATGGTTGAATAAATGCTTCTCCATGAAAGACTTGGGCGAGGCGGCATATATTCTTGGGATCAAGATCCATCGTGATAGATCCAAGAAAATGCTGGGCCTAAGTCAAAGTACAGACATTGACAAGATACTGAAGAGATTCAGTATGGAACAGTCCAAGAGGGGATTGTTGCCAGTGTCACATGGCATTCATCTTTCCAAGAAAATGTGTCCTCAGACACATGAGGAAAGAAAGAGAATTGCAAGGATCCCTTATGCATCCGTGATTGGGTCAGTCATGTATGCTATGCTATGTACGAGGCTAGATGTTGCTTATGCAGTAAGTGCGGTAGGCAGATATCAAGCTGATCCAGGAGACCGCCATTGGATGGCAGTCAAGACTATCCTTAAGTATCTGAGGCGTACTAAGGATATGTTCTTGGTTTATGGAGGAGATGAGGAACTATTCATCAGAGGACATGTAGATGCTAGTTTCCAGACTGATCAAGATGACATGAAGTCGCAGACTGGATACATCTTCAGTTTGAATGGAGGTGCAGTGAGCTGGAAGAGCTCAAAACAAAGTGTGGTGGCAGATTCTACAGTGGAGTCCGAGTATATCGCAGCTTCTGAGGCAGCTAAAGAAGCAGTATGGATGCGAAGCTTCGTCCAAGAGCTGGATGTTGTACCGAGCAGTAAAGATCCTATCACACTCTATTGTGATAATACTGCAGCGGTGGAACTTGCAAAAGAGCCAAGGTCACATCAGCGGACAAAGCACATACTTCGGAAGTATCATCTCTTGAGGGATTTTTCTCAGAGAGGTGAAGTTGCAGTGAGCAGTATTTCCACGGAAGACAACGTGGTGGACCCATTGACTAAAGAGTTGACTCAGCAGAAACATGATCATCATGTGAGGTCTAGCGGACTAAAAGTCGTAGGCAGTTGGCTCTAGTCCATGTGGGAGTTTGTAAGGGTTGGTGTCCTCAGAACCAACTGTTTTGTACTTTGATTACATAAATGTTCACTTATTATATATTGTTCATTGTTCTGCATGACTATAATATAATAATGTCCTGAAATATTTGTTGCATTAATAAGGTCATAGAAGATCCCCGCTATGATGAGAACCTTGAAATGCTATAACAATATTCTTAAATAAAGTTCTGTGGTTGGATGACATACTATGATAGGACACATAGTATACAGACCGTCATGTGCGAGTACTCATAAGAAGACGAGACTCTCTCTCATGGAGTTCGCACTTGGTAATCTCCAAGATGGGAGATTATGAGAACAGACCCGCCAGTAGTAATTCCGCATGTCTTAGTGTCATCGGATATTGCTATCTACGAGCGTGTGTAATGGTCCTTAGACTGGAAGATTATCATTAACTCATGTCATGACTCGCGCACTTAGATTTACTGACGAAAACCGTCACGCAGACAGTTGGCGGGAAGTAGGGTACGTTGGGTGCGTCACGAGTGACATATTGTTAATGGATAAGTCAAGGAAGGATTTGTCCCTTCCATTTATGGAAGTTGATATCTTGGCCCTTTGATTGAAATAGAACTGTCACATTAAATTCCATTTCCATGGTGTAAACGATGAGTTTATTTCAGGTAGTCAAAGAACGAAATATCAATCATATAGGTTTATGACACTGCCATGAAACCTGCTTGATGAGATATTGAGACAAAGGGATTAAATTACACAGTAAGCGTTCGTATGAGGTGATACGTCAATGCGGCGTCAACTTCTTTCTCTTGGGTGCTTTGACCCGTTGCTAGACAGTAATCTTGGACTTTAGGCAAGCCCGCCTAATGCCAACGAGAAAGAGGCCTAGAAGGTCACACACTAAGTGTATCCAAGTATCTCAAGTTGAATAAAGATTATTCTCGTACGTGGTTTAATAATTATTCAAGGAAGCCTAAGTTGTTTTAAATGATGGAGGAAAAAGAAAATAAAACAAGTACACGTCGTGTATTATTATTACATTCCGTGTAGTTTTATTTTGGAAAGGAAATGAATAAATGAAAACAAGATATACACGCCGTGTACATTTAATGTACACGCCGTGTAGTTTTCAATGAAAAACAAGTACACGCCGTGTATTTATTAATACACGCCGTGTAGTTTTTTTAGTTGGGATTTTGAGGATATAATATTGTTTTAAATGATATTTATTATAATCAGCGTGGGCGCATGTCAAGGAATTATTTATTCGACATGGGGTTTTAAATAAAGAGTCAATGAAATAAATAAAACGTGTAATGCGTTTATTTATTGTCATAACTTTATAACCCCACACACCCGATTATAAATATCCTCAAAACCCCAACTCTTTTATGACACAAGAGAATCATTGTGCACAACATCTCTGGAGAATTATTTCAAGGCCGAAAGAACCTCTTCTTCCAAGAACGCTCTCAAGGCCGAGAGAGATCCTCTTCCATCGGATCAAGACAATCTAAGGCGGACAACGCAAGCAAAGGCTTCTCCACGCTAGCACCCGGAGAATCTTTTGGCGACGTCCAGAGATACGAGGTACACGTGTGGATCACCGCTAGAGGGAGTCTACACTTGGCTTCTGCGACGCAACAACGGATCACATCGACAACGTGATTGAGAACATCAACGAAGAAAGAACACTCAAAAGGTATTTCTTTATAATTAATTAAATTAATTATAATCAACCTGTAACGATCCTTGTTTGTGGTTCCAGGAAAAATCATCTTCTTTGTCTTTTTCTGTGATTCGATCCGTGGAGACTGGCGTTTATCGTCGTATTGATCCCGGATTGATCATTGCTAATGACAAAAAGACTAGTGGGCGCATCCACCCACACACTTCCACTGCGCCCGAAACCTTCAATAATTTCCACTAATTCATTTATCTTGGTCATCACTACCATAGAACAAATGATTTCATGTCCATAACTAAAAATTACCATCGTACAATCCTTAAATATTTCATAATTCATATAAACAATACCTAATTGAAAATATAATGGAATAACATTATTATTGAATCCAAAAAAAGACATTAATAATTACTCTTAGTCAATTGAAATATCATAATTTTTACCATGATCCATTAGCTTCTTTTATGGTTTATTCTATTGATGCATGGGGAATTCTTTTTCATAGTTCCCCATATCTATACAGTTAAAGCATTGTATATTGGAATTATTTTTTCATTACCTTACAATCAAAATAATTTTTCCTTTCTCTCCACACTTGTAGAAAACATCTAATCATTTTAATCAAGTACCAGGATGTTTCATTCCATATTTGTCGCATTTGCAAAAATACTTTTTTCCCATTTTCCTTGTATCCATATTTTTCCTAGTTGTCCTATTCATCAAGTCACTCCCTCAGAATCCATAACACCTATAGAACTATTTATTTATCTTGTTAGAAAATCATAATTTTTCTTTATATGATAAAAATGTTTTTGATTTTGGTTTCTATAAAAATATTTATTAATCCCGCAAAAGAAATAATCATTCAAACACTTTGGATCACAGGAATTTGTGATGTTTCAATTCAATTTTTAGGAACAATTTCTAAATAAGTGAATGAACTAGACTAGATCATATCGTTATGAAACATAATGTTTAATACCATAACTTTTGGATGATATTCTATAGTTATACTCAATGTCTCTCATTGGGTTATGTTCTATAATCTTTGTTTTCCGAAATATAGTTTCCTTGGTTTCTATTAAACATTCCCTAAAACTAGCTGTAGAGACCTAGAACCTAGAAGCCCATAGTTAGTGCATAATTCCATTATATTGGAATGTGATACATTGAATATCATTTTGAAGGACCTAATAGTTTATTAGTCTTAGTAAGCAAGATACATACTTGATTCTGACATTACATTTGAATACCCAAATTTTTTACTTCTTTGTAGAAATACTTTATTTCCTATATTATATCCATATATATCTGTCATAGTAAACGTCATTGAATGCCAGAGAAAGAAAGAAAATATGGGTAATCTTAAATTATTAATAAGCGATAAGTAAAATTGAAAAAATAATTAATTAATAACCATAATCAACATAAAATGGTAATTAAATGTGAAGAAATTCCATTTAAATAACAAGATAAGGAATAATCAATATGGGAATGTATATAACTAAAAATAAATTACTTTTAATTAATAAATTGACTATGAAATTTACACATAATGTTTTTCATAGTGAAAATATTAGTGATAATAATAATAAAATTTTGAATATAGAAAATTCATAATTATTTGATGCAATATTTCCCAAAAACATGATACCTTTACTGTTATGAAATATCACCTGGCATTTTAGAAAATACTACTATCAGGACATTTCGCAGGACAATATAAAACATAGTTATTACAAATATATAGGGTTTATTCTACACATTTCATCTCATGAGACTATCTATGCATCAAGGGGATCACTTTAAATGGTCCCCAACCATTGTTGTGCCAATCCAAATTATTCCCCATATATTGAATAATCGATTTAATTCATAAAAAATGTTCCTTATCAAATATAAATATTGAGTAAACGATATGAATATGTCAATATTACCTAGTTAATCAATAATTAATTATGTAAATATCCTATGTAAAAATGGAATATGATTCAAGCTAAAATCATATACCTAAAAAATAATGTTGATATTTAGGGTAATTTTAATGTTCAATGATCATAATAATGTGTAAATTTCAGGGTAAATTTAAGGACTACAACAATGGATTCAAGGGAGTGAGTAGCAATACCTTCCGTAATAAAAATGATTATAAATCATACAATGTAGGATTAATGATGGTGTCAATTCAATATATTACCATTTGAGTAAGAATAAAGGGTTTTTCTCATTTATGAATGGAAACACAATAAAAATATAATTAAAACCATTTTTCAAAAAAATAAACTTTTAATTTTCAATTTTTTTGGAAAATATTTTTCATTGAAAATTGCTTTTAAAACAATAATTTCACAAAACATTTTGAAAATATTGTTCCTTTGAAATAACTTTTTAAGAATATAAAATACACTTGAAAACATTTTAGTGGGCATGTTTTCTTTAAATTTCATTCATTCATACTGGTTAAAATATAGTTTTCCTTTCACTTATTCGGTAAAATTAAAAAGTACATTGTATTGAAAACAATATAAGATTTCATTGAAATTTTTAATGAGTAAAAATTGGTGAAAATGAATTTTAGATATTATTTTGAAGAGGTTATGTAATTTTTTAAAACATTTTTATAAAATTTGGCATTTGTAAGAAACCATATTTCTGACAAATGAGTGAAATAATGTCCGATTTTATTAAAACATTTTCTAAAACATTTAAAGTACCAAAGTTAAAGCATGGAACTATTAATTAGAAATTTTCATTAATAAGTAGTGCATAATAAAATTTATGGTTTCATTATGAAATATTCATGTAATTTCCTTTACCTAACATGTAAGAATAAACAATCATGACTGGAATGTGATTGTGAAATAAACCCTTAAAATGATCGTAAAGTTGAAGTAATAATAAATAATAGAATTAATTATGTGTGTCCACTATAAATTAAAATTAAAATTTTTAGCTGAAACATAATATAATAATAGGTCATTTCACAAATTAGTTTTTTCATAATCAATAAATTGGGTGTTTAACACAATGAGTGGATATTGAGTTTAGAAATCCCTTATCCCGGGCTTCCCTTTTGTTCATTTTTTCATTAACCTCATGTATAGTTGTTATAAACATGTTATGAACTTATAAATTAACTATATTAAATTTTATTATATAATATATGATTCCTTTATTACAACTTATCACAACTTTTTTTAATAATCATTCATTATTTTCATTGTTTTGAGAGTTAATTGCCTTGTTTTACGAGTATGTTTTGACTTTTTTTTTGTGTTCCTTTAAATTACATCATAACTTGATCATCTACAGAATTTAAGCCATGATTTAAATATAATATATATTTATAATGTATGTATTTATAGTAATCAATAAATTTTTGTGATAATTAATGAAATACATCATTCATGGAGACGGTTGGTGGAATGTACACATGACTATTGTTTCCATTTTCTTGTCATAATGAAAGAAAGAAATGTAAATGAGATATATATATATATATATATATATTTATATATTATCATAAATATATAATATTTATATAATACTTATCATATCTGTTTATTAATATCATTTTCAATACACTCTATGTTATGTGTGAATGAATCACATCGTTTCCCAAGGCCATAGTCCTCCCTATACACGAGTGGCATTATCGTATCCCAAAAAATGGAAAGCATGATGGTTTGTGTGATATAATAATATCAAAATCATAATAAAATAAAAAAATATCATATATATATATATCATATATATATACTATAAATACATCATTATTCTTAACATTTTAATGTTGTAATGAAAAGACAAAGAATATCAGTTTGTGTGGTGGTAGTCCGCCGTACAAACAAATGATGATTTCACGACCCATTTAATAGAAGTGTGGGAATTTCTAGTAAATAACATTAAAATAAATAAACTCCCAGTATATATAAGCTATATAGGTTATTATATAATAATTATATAATATTAATTTAAGGGGGAGGGTAAGGAAATAAAATTAAATTTCTTTTAGAAGATAATTACCTTTTCATCATCTATCCCCCTTAGATTTGAAATAATTACTTCTTACGTTGGATTTTACTCGAGATAGGGTTTCTTGGATGAGGTTATAGAATTTTGTTAGTAATATATGCAGTTTTTGTGTTATCCAAATTGGTTTTATTGTGTGAAGAGAGGAGGAGAGGGGGTGGACTTTTGTAAGTGGGGTGAGTGGAACTCTTGTAATTTTTGAAAATGGGGAACTCAGACCATGTTTTTTCAATGTAAAGTGGATCCAATTATGGAAAAATAAAAATCCAATATGGGATATGTTCTAAATATATAAATAAAATTGTTTTTTTATAACTTTCTAGTAAATTTTTCCCCTTATTTTTAATGTTTGTTCCCACGGTAAACTCATTTTTATCACAATCTCTATAATTAATTTTAACTTCTTATACTAATAATTTGGGAAAAAATAACTTTGAACTTATTATAAGTTATAAATTATTATTATTCCTAATATGGATTCTATTTTTCTGAATTCAAACTATATATTTGGAAATAATTAATTTAAAATTAATCACTTACATGAGATAAGAAAGCATGTATCTAAATTGAATATGTTCAAAAGATTACTATGTTATTATATATAAAATAAGTAAAAAAATATTCCAATGGAATAAATTATATTATTTTGTGTATAGTTGATCAATCATTAATTTAAAACCAATAACAAATAATAATTTATCATTTCTAATTATTTAGACGAAAAGGTGATTTTCAATTAAAATCCTATATTTTTTTTATTATTCATCAAAAATTTAAACATCTCAAAAAATACAAAAAATTCAGACAAAGATAATTATAAAATTAAACTTTTAAAAGTGAATTTTATTTTTTCATATGAAATTATTTTGTGTCAAAATTTATTTATAACATGAGTTCTCCATGAATAGGATGAAAAACCACCTCTAGAAAAATACATCTTTTTTATGCATTAAATTAGATATATTTTATTTTATACAGATAAAATCAATTTAGTGGATATTGAAAAATTATTGAAAATATAGAATATAAATTATATTAATCTCATCCACCAATATTAATTAATTTAATTTATTATTATAAAATACCTTTGATGCGTAAAAATAGATTTCATAAAATTATTTCATTTATATTCAATAGTTAATTATATTTATTTCTAATTAATTGGTAGCCAATGAATTCAACCATATATTTTTATATGTTA
>CAUJRU010004393.1:0-17781 GCA_963277665.1 Viscum album | reverse complement strand
GCAACTCCGAAAAAGGTGTTCTTAAGAATTTATCGGTGCTGCGGTTTTATTGGTGCCCTCAGATTTCAATTCTGAGCACCGGTTCAAAAGTTAGGAAATCCCGCTCGTTCGTTCACTGAACGCACCCAAGCTAAACTTCGGAAATTGATTCTGGGCACACCGGGCCTCAGAATCAGGTGCCGTTAGAAACTGCGTTCTTATAAAATCCAAAAGAAAATTAAGAAAAAATTTACCTTGAATTTTATGGGTATTTACATTACCCCCACCTCAGGGCTTTAGATCCCCGTAAAGATACATCATAAACTAGGGGAACAAATGTGGGTACTGAGCACGCATATGAGCCTCCCTCTCCCAGTTCTCTCCTGAAGGTTCCCGTGCTGTCATCTGATTTGCACTAGAGAAATCGACCGCCCACGTAGGACCCGCTCCTGTCGATCCTCGATCTCCACTAGGACCTCCGCAAAGGTCTCCCCATCGTTAAGGTCCAGCTCCCCATGGTCGATGATATGTGTCGGGTCATGCACGTATCTCCTCATCTGAGATACGTGGAAGACGTCGTGCACCCGGTGCAACTAAGGTGGTAGAGCCAGGCGGTAAGCCTCCTCACCTACCCTACTGAGGACCTAGAATGGTCTGATGAAGCACGGAGATAACTTGTCGCCTCAGCCAAATCTCTGTAATCCACGTCAAGGTGAGACCTTCAAGAAAACGTGGTCGCCATCCTCGAACTCTAGTGGCCTCCGCCTCCTGTCAGCATAAGACTTCTGTGAGCTCTGAGCTGTCCTCATCCACTCCTGGATGACCTGGACCTTCTCTGTCATGGCCTGGACCATCTCTGGTCCCACAAGTGATGACTCCCCAGGGTCTGTCCAGCACAGAGGTGATCTTCAAGGTCGATCATAGAATGCCTCGTATGGTGCCATCCTGATGGTGGAGTGGTAGCTATTGTTGTACGTGAACTCCACCAAGGGTAGGTGGTCCTCCCAGTTGTGACCAAAGTCGAGGACACATGCACAGAGCATGTCCTCAAGAGTCTGAATGGTCCTTTCCATCTGTCCATCCTTCTGAGGGTGAAAGGTGGTGCTCAGACGTCGTTGCGTCCCGAATGCCTCCTACAACCCCTTCCAAAGCCGGGAAGTAAAGCGAGCATCTCGATCAGAGATGATAGATGATGGCACACCATGAAGCCGTACAATATCCTGAACGTAGAGGCATCCCAAGCTCTGCACTGAGCCCTGCTCTCTGATGGGTAAGAAGTGGGCCGACTTGGTGATTCGGTCGATAATTACCCAAATGGAGTCGTGACCTCTGGAAGTATGTGGAAGTCCAGTCACGAAATCCATAGATATCCCGTCCCACTTCCACTCCGGGACCTCTAAGGGTTGTACCAAGCCCGCTGGTACCTAGTGCTCCGACTTCACCTGCTGATAGGTGAGGAATCGAGAAACAAACTCAGCTACAACCTTCTTCATACCCGGCCACTAGTGTTGTCGTCTGAGATCCTGGAACATCATCGCCACTCCTAGATGTACCGCTAAAGGGGAAGTGTGAAACTCCCTCAGCACCTCTTCCTGTAAAGAAGCTGGTACCATGGTACGTCCTCTGAAAAGGACATCGTGCTTCCTCCTATAGAGAATCCATCAGGTTCCTGTAACACCCTGAGCTTCCATGATACGCTTCTCTTTCAATAATGCAATAGCTTGCATTGTACGCAAGTTCGAGATTCTAACACACCGCGACCAATCAAAATAGCCATTATGAATAGTAATACCCACTTTTTGAAATTATATATATTTAATATTTCAAAATGGAATTCATTTTTGGATTTGGAATATCGAAATTATCCTAAGTTGAATTTTTGATATTTTTCTGAGAACTTCAAATTTTTTATGAATAGTGAAAAATACTTAAAAACAACTTTTTTAATCAAAAGAATTTATAGTGATAAATTATAATATTGAGTGGTTTTAAAGTATAATTAGAATATATTTTTACCATTTTATCCAATGGTGTTCATTAGAATTAATTTCACTTTGAAATTGGACATAAACAATTGTCAATCTTTTGATATATATTGTTTCTTAAAAACACGCTATTTATTGTGACAGCAGGAATTAATTATAAAATTAATTAATGAAACTTATATGTTTGGAATTTTTTAAAATAGACATCATTTTTGAATTTGGAATATCAATTATACCTTAGGGTGAAATTTTGGCATTGTTCTGAAAAACTTCAATTTTTGATGAATAGTGAAACCACTAAGTGGTAGTTAAAAAACTGATTTTTCGTTTAAATGAAACATTACCACTTCTGTGATTTTATTTTCAAAAATATGACATACATGGTTTTCATTAGGAAGTAAAATTTGGTTCAATGGGATTAAAATAATTTTTTGGTGAATAGTAACTTTTAAGTTTAATTAATCGCGATTAAAGGTAATTAGTGAAATTTAAGGTAAAAATGATATTATAAAAATATGAAAATACCTTTAAACTTGTCCTACCCTTATTTTATGAGTCATGGACGACCAATAAAATCCATGGGTCAACTTGGGGACCCCATGGAGCCACTTGGGTAAGAAAATGACATTAATAACTTTTTATTTAAAGTAAAAATAAAATTGTCGCAAACATGTGTTTTTTTACTAAAACAATTATTACATGGGGTTATATAAGTTAAATTTTTTACTATAAATATTAATTGGAAAGATAAAAATATTTCCTACATGATGGTATTTTTTTTATAATTTTTAGACATTAAATAAATTAAATTTTTTATAACAAAATGATGATACAGCGATTACCTCATTAATTAACGATTTAAATAAAATGAAACGATAATGTAAAATCTAAGGCTTACACTTGTCAAAAACCTATTGGATGAGTATATTTCAAACCCTTATCACCTTATCCTAGAAATATATCATTTTGGGACCTTTAGAATCTGAAAATCATTTCATAATAATGTAACATTTCAATCTTTCCAAGAGTGCCCCTCCTCTCCTCTTATAAAAGGCCCCCACCTCTACCAACTTATTCACACATTCAAGCCATTTGGATCGGCCAAACTCTACCCAAATACTCTCACAAATTCCCTCTCTTACTCCTAGAAGCCTCACTTTGAGAAGAAGTCTTCCCAAGGAATCCTTTGGCTCAAATCAAAAAAAGTTAACCGATTTTAAGGTAATGTCTTCTCTTCTGTTATTTTGTTTAATTTTTCTTCTCCAACCCCTTAAACTCTTTTTATTCCTTTATTTTGTAAAAAAACAGTATATTCAATATACTAGGATGTTTTTATGATAATTATTTTATTTACACTTACACACACATTCGTCTAATGGTTAAACAACATATTGTTTCTGTGGTTGACGAATTTCTACCTCACGAAACGATGATTGTTCAATCTTCTTTTAACACCTCTCATGGTGGCCATTATGATGACACTATTTTTATATATGATATATATTATGTTTTTGTTTTCCTTATGATTCTGTATTTTTCATTTATGGAATACCTTTATGGTTTCCATTATGGGTAAACGCGATAATTTCATTTGAGGAAGTGCGGACTACCGTCCACTCAAAGTGATTTGAATCGTTAATGCCATATGTGGGACGTATAAAGGATGGAGTAAGTGATATTATATATGATATTATACTTTAATTATAAAATAACTTTATTTCATTATGTTTCATTCCATTAAAATAAGAAATAGAAATGAAAGTAGCGTTCATGCGTACGTACGGCTTACCGTCTCCATGAACGGTGCATTTCATTTCTTACCTCTAAATGTTAAGTAATATTATAAATGCATGTATATACTGGATATATATGATATATATGATATCTACATCATGAATATAATTCTGTATATAATGGATATTTCACCACATTAACAACTTGTAATTATAAGAAGTTTATTTTTGACTCAGGTACCAAAGATTGACAAAACGACCGTTATTAACTTAAATAATTACATAATGTTCATAACATGGTAATAAGTGATATAAAAGGAATAATGAACTTGAAAAAGGTTCTTAAGAAATTATAAATTCACTCTAGTTTATTATTCAGGTGGTTAAAGAATGGTCGAATCAAGTCGGACACGAGGTAAGGGAACTTCTTAACCCAATTTCTGTTCTTTGGGTTAATCACCTACTTTCAAATTATGTCATGATATTATTATGTCCTATATTGTAATTGTACTTTATTTATGTGTACTTATAGTGAATACATATAATAGATCTATTTTATTTAAAAAAATTATCTTTGTAAGGGACTTTGTCTCAATCTCCTTTCATTGAGGCATATTTTGTTTTATACACAACTTTATTTTATACGGTGTATAAACCCCTTTGAAATTTACTTTTATTCAAAAAGAATATTTTTATACGAATCATTTTTACTAAATGACAAAAAGGAATGTTTTTTTGTCATACATATGCGGCGACAACGACTTCTCCGCTGCTGTGACCATTATTTGAGTTTCGGCTTCCTCTACAAGCCATAACTTTTTTTAAATGAAAAAAAATACCATGTTTTATTTTTCTTTTATTTTGGTTTTGAAAATGGTATGTATCAAATGTTGTTTACAAGTCTTAATATATGAAAACCCAGTGAAAATGTATATGTATTTAATAGAATCTTAAAAATGTTTTCAGAAAACCCAACTCTCGAGTGTAGTAGACAGGAAGGGATTGGGTGTGGACCCATCAGTGCCTGTAATTAGCCGACCAGTCTCAGAATTAGTTATTTTGTTTTCAGAAGCTTGCATAATGTTTTCAGAAAAACAGTGGAGTATATTTGAGAAATTTTAAATGTAAGAATCTTCTAAAAATCAAACTGGTATTTTGATACCGCAACTAATTTCAAACGGTATTTTAAAAAATGGTATTCCTAAATGTTTATATGCCATTTTTCATATAAGTAATGCATTGGACTTAGTAAGTGACGGGTGGAGCCTGCTATAGCTCCTCGATTCATCGGCAGGTCTCATGAGACAAACTAGTGTCTTGGCACGAGACCTTGAAAAAATCTTATTTTTAGTCTTGGCACGAGGCCTTGGCTACGTGGTTATGATAGTCTGGCATTATGCATTCCATCATTCTGAAAGTGGTTATTGATATTGCATGTGATTATTCGACCAGTAGAATATCCATGTGAATAAGTAAATGACATTATTTCATTTTACTTTTTCCATATTATGCTAAAGTTCAAGTTTAAAAGGCTTTTGTTTTAGTTATACATTGCCTTAAATTTTTATGTTTATTTATGAAAGATTACGCTATATTTTTATCCTTACTGAGAATCTGAGCTCACCCCTTTCAATGTTTTAATTTTTCTAGGATTTGATGAAGTATATTATGAATGACCTGCAGAGATAGTATGAGGGGATATGAAGACAGAATGTTTTTTTTTACTTTATGATGTAATGTAAGACTTATGAATGTATCTAGTGTTTCCAAGACTACTAAACTAATCGGTCTTTTGAGACTTGATATTTTGTGATCATGCCAATTTTACGCAATAATGCACCGACTCTGGGTAACTGGGGTCGGGGCATTACAGTGCATGTCCTGAAGATATCTGTGCATGCCGCGTCTCACAGTCAACATCCCCACGTTGTGCCTCTCTGACCCGTTGAAGAAGTAGAGGAGTGACTGTGAGTGACTGAAGAAAGGCTGCTCCATCTCTATCCACGAAGGATATAGGAAAAGCGGCTACACTACTGAAAATCCGGCCTTTAGCGACCGCCATTGGCGGTCGCTATAGACGGCCGGCAGATCGGCCTTCAGCGACCGCCAAGCGGTTGCTGTAGCCCCTCTGCCGGGCACCCTATAGCGACCGCCTATGGCGGTCGCTAGTCTAAAAAAAAATTAAATTTTTTTTATTGAATTGAATATATAAATATATATATATATATATTCATATATATACTATTAAATACAATATTTTAAATATATATATATATAATATATTTTAAATGTTTTAATATATATATAATATATATATATAATATCAAATAATTGTGCTATAATAATTTAAAAACTTCGATTCAAGAAATAATCTCATTTCAGGTCTTTCGGAGCACGTTTGCTCCGAATGGGACCGCCGCACGCCGTTTTGGTGTTTTATGGCGCCGGAAACGCGTTTCCGGCCGCCGCGGTCAAACGGAACCTCCGAATGAGGTGCCGTCTGGCCGACCATTTCACAATTCACGCCCCGGATGTTGTCGTACGGTTTCGTGGCATTCGGAGATCATTCGTGTGGTTTTGACCCCCCAACGCGTCATTTCAGCGCGCGCCGCGCTGCTGAAAAGGACACAATCGGACGTGCCGCGCGTACCGCACGTCCGATGGACGTGCGGCCTCCTCCTGCATCTCAGGAATAATATTTCTATCGTTCCCGTGCGGTTTCAGGTCGTTCGGAGCACGTTTTCTCCGAATTGGACCGCCGCACGCCGTTTTGGTGTTTTAGCGCACCGGAAACGCGTTTCCGGCCGCCACGGTCAAACGGCACCTCCGAATGAGGTGCCTTCTGGCCGAACATTTCACAATTCACGCCCCGGATGTTTTCGTACGGTTTCGTGGCATTCGGAGGTCGTTCGGGTGGTTTTGACCCCCCAACGCGCCATTTCAGCGCGCGTCGCGCTGCTGAAAAGGACACAATCGGACGTGCCACGCGCACCGCACGTCTGCTGGACGTTCTTCCTCCTCCTGTATCTCAGGAATAATATTTCTATCGTTCCCGTGCGGTTTCAGGTCTTTCGGAGCACGTTTGCTCTGAATGGAACCGCCGCACGCCGTTTTGGTGTTTAATGGCGCCCGAAACGCGTTTCTGGCCGCCGCGGTCACACGGCACCTCCGAATGAGGTTCCGTCTGTCCGACCATTTTAAAATTCATGCCCCGGATGTTGTCGTACGGTTTCGTGGCATTTGGAGGTCGTTCGGGTGGTTTTGACCCCCCCAGCGCGTCATTTCAGCGCGCGTCGCGCTGCTGAAAAGGACACAATCGGACGTGCCACGCGCACCGCACGTCTGATGGACGTACGGCCTCCTCATGCATCTCAGGAATAATATTTCTATCATTCCCGTGCGGTTTCAGGTCGTTCGGAGCACGTTTGCTCTGAA
Source organism: Viscum album (assembly GCA_963277665.1). NCBI lineage: Eukaryota > Viridiplantae > Streptophyta > Magnoliopsida > Santalales > Viscaceae > Viscum > Viscum album. The sequence goes on along the minus strand of CAUJRU010004393.1, from coordinate 10,649 downwards.
TTGGACCGCCGCACGCCGTTTTAGTGTTTTATGGCGCCGGAAACGCGTTTCCGACCGCCGCGGTCACACGGCACCTCCGAATGACGTGCCGTCTGGCCTCCCATTTCACAATTCACGCCCCGGATATTGGCGTACGGTTTCGTGGCATTCGGAGGTCGTTCGGGTGGTTTTGACCCCCCAACGCGCCATTTCAGCGCGCGCCGTGCTGCTGAAAAGGACACAATCGGACGTGCCGCGCGCACCGCACGTCTGATGGACGTGTGGCCTCCTCCTGCATCTCAGGAATAATATTTCTATCGTTCCCGTGCGGTTTCAGGTCGTTCGGAGCACGTTTGCTCCGAATTGGACCGTCGCACGCCGTTTTGGTGTTTAATGGCGCCGGAAACGCGTTTCCGGCCGCCGCGGTCAGACGCCACCTCCGAATGAGGTGCCGTCTGTCCGACCATTTCACAATTCACGCCCCGGATGTTGTCGTACGGTTTCGTGGCATTCGGAGGTCGTTCGGATGGTTTTGACCCCCCAACGCGCCATTTCAGCGCGCGCCGCGCTGCTGAAAAGGACACAATCGGACGTGTCGCGCGCACCGCACGTCCGCTGGACATGATGCCTCCTCCTGCATCTCAGGAATAATATTTCTATCGTTCCCGTGCGGTTTCAGGTCTTTCGGAGCACGTTTGCTCCGAATGGGACCGCCACACGCCGTTTTGGTGTTTTATGGCGCCGGAAACGCGTTTCCGGCCGCCGCGGTCAAACGGCACCTCCGAATGAGGTGCCGTCTGGCCAACCATTTCACAATTCACGCCCTGTATGTTGTCGTACGGTTTCGTGACATTCGGAGGTCGTTTGGGTGGTTTTGACCCCCCAACGCGCCATTTCAGCGCGCGCCGCGCTGTTGAAAAGAACACAATCGGACGTGCCGCGCACACCGCACGTCAGTTGGACGTGCGGCCTCCTCCTGCATCTCAGGAATAATATTTCTATCGTTCCCGTTCGGTTTCAGGTCGTTCAGAGCACGTTTGCTCCGAATTGGACCGTCGCACGCCGTTTTGGTGTTCAATGGTGCCGGAAACGCGTTTTCAGCCGCCGCGGTCACACGGCACCTCCGAATGAGGTTCCGTCTGGCCGACCATTTCAAAATTCACGTCCCGGATGTTGTCGTACGGTTTTGTGGCATTCGGAGGTCGTTCGGGTGGTTTTGACCCCCCAACGCGTCATTTCAGCGCGCGCCGCGCTGCTGAAAAGGACACAATCGGACGTGTCGCGCGCACCGCACGTCCGCTGGACGTGCTGCCTCCTTCTGCATCTCAGGAATAATATTTTTATCGTTCCCGTGCGGTTTCAGGTCTTTCGGAGCACGTTTGCTCCGAATGGGACCGCCGCACGCCGTTTTGGTGTTTAATGGCGCCGGAAACGCGTTTCCGGCCGCCGCGGTCACACGGCACCTCCGAATGAGGTGCCGTCTGGCCGACCATTTCCTGATTCACGCCCCAGATATTTTCGTACGGTTTCGTGGCATTCGGAGGTCGTTCGGGTGGTTTTGACCCCCCAACGCGCCATTTCAGCGCGCGCCACGCTGCTGAAAAGGACACAATCGGACGTGCCGCGCGCACCGCACGTCCGATGGACGTGCTTCCTCCTCCTGCATCTCAGGAAAAATATTTCTATTGTTCCCGTGCAGTTTCAGGTCTTTCGGATCACGTTTGCTCCGAATGGGACCGCCGCACGCCGTTTTGGTGTTTTATGGCGCCGGAAACGCGTTTCCGGCCGCCGCGGTCAAACGGCACCTCCGAATGAGGTGCCGTCTGGCCGACCATTTTAAAATTCACGCCCCCGGATGTTGTCATACGGTTTCGTGGCATTCGGAGGTCGTTCGGGTGGTTTTGACCCCCCAACGCGCCATTTCAGCGCGCGCCACGCTGCTGAAAAGGACACAATCGGACGTGCCGCGCGCACCGCACGTCCGATGGACGTGCGGTCTCCTCCTGCATCTCAGGAATAATATTTCTATCGTTCTCGTGCGGTTTCAGGTCGTTCGGAGCACGTTTGCTCCGAATTGGACCGCCGCACGCCGTTTTGGTGTTTAATGGCGCCCAAAACGCGTTTCCGGCCGCTGCGGTCACACGGCACCTCCGAATGAGGTGCCGTCTGGCCGACCATTTCACAATTCATGCCCCGGATGTTGTCGTACGGTTTCGTGGCATTCGGAGGTCGTTTGGGTGGTTTTGACCCCCCAACGCGCCATTTCAGCGCGCGGCGCGCTGCTGAAAAGGACACAATCGGACCTGCCGCGCACACCGCTTGTCCGCTGAATGTGCTGCCTCCTCTTGCATCTCAGAAATAATATTTCTATCGTTACCGTGCGGTTTCAGGTCTTTCGGAGCACGTTTTCTCTGAATGGTACCGCCGCACGCCGTTTTGGTGTTTAATGGCGCCCAAAACGCGTTTCCTGCCGCCACGGTCACACGACACTTCTGAATGAGGTGCCGTCTGGCCGACCATTTCACAATTCATGCCCCGGATGTTGTCGTACGGGTTCGTGGCATTCGGAGGTCGTTCGGGTGGTTTTGACCCCCCAACGCGCCATTTCAGCGCGCACCGCGCTGCTGAAAAGGACACAATCGGACGTGCCGCGCGCACCGCACGTCCGCTGGACGTGCTGCCTCCTCCTGCATCTCAGGAATAATATTTCTATCATTCCCGTGCGGTTTCAGGTTTTTTGGAGCACGTTTGCTCCGAATGGGACCGCCGCACGCCGTTTTGGTGTTTAATGGCGCCGGAAACGCGTTTCCGGCCGCCGCGGTCACACGGAACCTCCGAATGAGGTGCCGTCTGGCTGACCATTTCACAATTCACGCCCTGGATGTTGTCGTACGGTTTCGCGGCATTCAGAGGTCGTTCGGGTGGTTTTAACACACCAACGCGCCATTTTAGCGCGCGCCGCGCTGCTGAAAAGGACACAATCGGACGTGCCGCGCGCACCACACGCCCGCTGGACGTGCTGCATCCTCCTGCATCTCAGGAATAATATTTCTATCGTTCCCGTGCGGTTTCAGGTGTTTCGGAGCACGTTTGCTCCGAATGGGACCGTCGCACGCCGGTTTGGTGTTTTATGGCACCGGAAACGCGTTTCCAGCCGCCGCGGTCAAACGGCACCTCCGAATGAGGTGCCTTCTGGCCGACCATTTCACAATTCACGCCCTGGATGTTTTCGTACGGTTTCGTGGCATTCGGAGGTCGTTCGGGTGGTTTTGAGCCCCCAATGCGCCATTTCAGCGCGCGCCGCGCTGCTGAAAAGGACACAATCGGACGTGCCGCGCGCACCGCACGACCGATGGATGTGCGGCCTCCTCCTGTATCTCAGGAATAATATTTCTATCGTTCCCGTGTGGTTTCAGGTCGTTCGGAGCACGTTTGCTTCGAATTGGACCGCCGCACGCCGTTTTGGTGTTTTATGGCACCGAAAACGCGTTTCCGGCTGCCGCGGTCACACGACACCTCCGAATGATGTTCTGTCTGGCCGACCATTTCACAATTCATGCCCCGGATGTTGTCGTACGGTTTCGTGACATTCGGAGGTCGTTCGGGTGGTTTTGACCCCCCAACGCGCCATTTCAGCGCGCGCCGCGCTCCTTAAAAGGACACAATCAGACGTGCCACGCGCACAGCACGTCCGCTGGACGTGCTGCCTCCTCCTGCATCTCAGGAATAATATTTCTATCATTCCCGTGCGGTTTCAGGTCTTTCGTAGCACGTTTGCTCCGAATGGGACCGCCGCACGCCGTTTTGGTGTTTAATGGCGCCCGAAACACGTTTTCGGCCGCCGCGGTCACACGGCACCTCCGAATGAGGTGTCGTCTGGCCGACCATTTCAAAATTCACGCCCCGGATGTTTTCGTACGGTTTCGTGGTATTCTGAGGTCGTTCTGGTGGTTTTGACCCCCCAACGTGCCATTTCAGCGCGCGCCGCGCTGCTGAAAAGGACCCAATCGGACGTGCCGCGCGCACCGCACGTCCGATGGACGTGCGGACTCCTCCTGCATCTCAGGAATAATATTTCTATTTTTTCCCGTACGGTTTCAGGTCGTTCGGAGCACGTTTGCTCCGAATTGGACCGCCGCACGCCGTTTTGGTGTTTTATGGCACCAGAAACGCGTTTCCGGCCGTCGCAGTCACACGGCACCTCCGAATGAGGTGCCGTCTAGCCGACCATTTCACAATTCACGCCCCGGATATTGTCGTACGGTTTCGTGGCATTCGGAGGTCGTTCGGGTGGTTTTGACCCCCCAACGCGCCATTTCAGCGCGCGCCGCGCTGCTGAAAAGGACACAATCGGACGTGCCGCGCGCACCGCACGTCCGCTGGACGTGTTGCCTCCTCCTGCATCTCAGGAATAATATTTCTATCGTTCCCGTGTGGTTTCAGGTCGTTCGGAGCACGTTTCTCCTTCAACAGCCGCTCTGACCCAATAAATATCTTCTTCACGTTGAACTACGATATGTTGATCAAGTTGTTGGTAAACAAACGGAACAGTCTCGGGTTCATCTTCTTCAAATAAAAACCCTCCTCACCGAGACATTTTGACAACAACTTGCCAACTTGGATCCGAAGGCAAAGTAACGAAGAATACTTGTTCCGCTTGTGATGTCAAAATGAAAGGTTCATTCTCAACTCGTTCATTATTTTTGTATAACATATAGTTAAAATTTACCAATGAAAACTGATATTGATCGACTTTACATCCACGCACTGGATCAACCCAATTACACTTTAACAATATGTACTTCAAACCGTGTGTGTATACAACTTCAATGATGTCTATCAATTGACCATAGTAATAACCAGAATCGACAAAGGGACAACTGATGCCACTGTTTTGTGTTGCTCGTTTGTCGTCAACATCTTTAATGCGAAATCGAAAACCATTAGCATCAATAGCTTTATAACGACGATCCGTTATAGATGGACCCTCAGCCAGTTGGATAAATACTTCAGGTAGCGTGGGGTCCCCTAACTCCCTCAGCTTACGAACCTACATAATTTATAAAAATCAATACTGATATATGCAGAAAGAATTAGTTTAATACTTCACTCATAATGAAAATCAATTTATACATACATAATCCTTGAACCAATCATGAAATGCCGCATAATGAGATTGTTGAATTCGCAACTCAGTCGCACGATGCATCTCTTCTTTTATCTCATTAATGTGTTTCCTGCAAATGATTACGCGATGTTTAAAAGATCAACTTATGCAAACAAAACATGTAAAAGTTATAAAAGCACATTGATAAGATACTTACTGCATTAATGGTGCAACTGATGGAGTATTGAACAAGATATATCGATGTGCTTGTATCCACTCGATGTTGTCCATATCAAATGTGGTTCCTTCTCCAACTGGACCATCATGAATCTGAGAGGGCTTATCTAATTTTGTTTCAACATCCGTAAGATATTCTGCACAAAAGGTAGTACACTCATCCATCAAATAACCATTGGCTATTGATGCCTCTGGATGAGCTCTGTTGCGTACAAATATTTTCAATGTACTCAAATACCGTTCAATAAGATACATCCACCTGAATTGCACTGGACCAGCAGCCATTACTTCATCAGTTAGGTGCACTGTCAAGTGGACCATAACATCGAAAAATGAGGGGGGGAAAAGTTTCTCAAAGTGACAAAGCGTAAGTACAATTCGGTCCTGCAAACTTTTTAAATCACTCATTCGTTGATTTCTTAAACAAAGATGTCTAAAACAATTACTCATCTCAATCAAGGGCTGAACAACATTGGGGGATAAACAATCACAAATTGCGATTGGAATCAACTGCTGAAGTAATATGTGATTGTCATGACTTTTCAACCCTTGCAATGTCTTGCTCGTCAGATTCACACACTTTGAAATATTAGAAGAGTAACCATCAGGCACCTTGACCATCTTCAAAATGGAAGGAAATGTATCTTTCTCCTCTGTAGTCATCGAATACTGTGCAGCAGGCATATATTCCTTGTTTCCCTCAGCTAACTGTAAATGCAACTGTTTCCTTAAACCCATTTCTTCCAAATCACGGCGTGCATTAACATGGTCCTTTGACTTTCCACTGACACCTAAAATGGTCCACAATATGTTATCACAAACATTTTTTTCAATGTGCATGACATCCAAATTATGCCTCAACATGTTAGTTTTCCAATATGGAAGACTATAAAAAATACTTTTCTTTTTCCAATTGTGACTGCGCTGCCTACCCGCAGCACGAATATTACGTACTGGAGGAGCCACCAAATCCTGAATTTCATATACCGTGCGGATGTTTTCTTCCTCAATCTGCGATAACATTTCGACTCCTGTCATGATCTTTGGTGCTGGGCTGAACTCTCTAGAACCATCAAATGCCACTCTGTCCTTTCTGAACCTGTGCTGGGGAGGGAGAAAACGCATGTGACCCATGTATGCCCATTTTTTGGAATGTTTAAGCCATACAAATTTTTTACTTTTATTGCAACAAGGGAAAGCAAATTCCCCTTTCGTACTCCAGCCTGATAAATTTGCATAAGCTGGGAAGTCATTGATTGTCCACAATAAAGCAGCATGCAGTTTAAACATTTCATTCGTTTCGCAGTCATAAGTCATCACACCATCACCCCAAAATTCATTCAACTCATCAATCAATGGATGAAGGTAAAAATCAATCTTATCCCCCGGACTTTTAGGTCCATCAATAAGAGTGGAAAGTAATATAAATTGTTGCTTCATACAAATCCACGGAGGAAGATTATATGGAACCAACACCACGGGCCATGTGCTATGAGTTGCACCAACCATAGACTTGAATGGATTGAAACCATCTGCTGCCAATCCCAATCGGACATTACGAACATCTTTAGCAAAGTCAGGATGTCTCTTATCAAAATCCTTCCATGCATTAGAGTCTGCCGGGTGGGTTAACATGTCACTTTCATGAACTCTTTCTGCATGCCATCTCATTAAATTAGAAACATTAGATGACATAAAAAATCTTTTCAACCTCGGTTTAAGGGGAAAGTAGCGCATTTGCTTTACGGCAATCGGTTTCCCCTGTATCGCAATATGACTTTGATGAGTCTTATTTCCCTTGTTCTCTTTCCACCTGGAAGCGCCACAAACCGTAAAAATATCCAAATGAGCAGTTTCATTTCTAAACAACATACAGTTGTTTGCACATGCATCTATAGTCTCATATGTAAAACCTAAGTTCTCTGTCAACTTACGAGCATAGTAATACGACTCAGGAATCTTAGCGTCGATAGGAAGAACTTTTTTCAATAAAACCAAAAGCATGTCGAATGATGTGTCTAACCAATTATTCAAAGTCTTCAAATGCAACAACTCCACGATAAACGACAGTTTATTGTAAGAAGTACATCCAGGATATAATTCTGTTTTCGCATCATCAAGTACTTCATAAAACCTCCTCGAATCACGATCTGCACCAGAGCGAAGATTTATCTCACCGGTCTCAAGATTCTGGATGTCAATGCCTTCAGGATCAAACCCACGTACCATTTCAGTAAACATTTCATGCATTGGATCAGTCATCCTTGCATCAACATCCATCTGAGCTGCATCTGTATTTTGACAACGAACATATTCTTCTCCATGACGAGTCCAACTCTTATAATTTTTCAGAAATCCATTAAAGAAAAGGTGCTCCCTCACAGTATCTCGTGTGAATTGATATCTGTTAGCACATTTTCTACATGGACAACTAATATAGTCACTTTCAAATCCTCTCGTGAAGTCAATAAACTGCATAATGCCATTGAAATATTCTCTAGACGTTCGATTTGGAAGATCAATCCAACTCTTATCCATAATAATATCTGTATAACAAACATTTACACAATACTTATTACATTTACATTTTTCAAATCAACTATATTCAAAATAAATATTAACCATTTGTTTATGAACCATTGATAAAATAATAATGTAACTGAAAGCTCATGTTACCTGATTGAGCTACAAACCTGAAAGGGAGGGGAGCCGAAGGCGGTGCTGCGAGGGAGAGGAGGCAGCGAAGGGAGACGGAGCCAAAGGCGGTGCGGCAAGGGAGGGGACGGGCGGCGGCGGCGGCAGGGAGCTGGAGGAGAGGAGGCGGTGAGGGGAAGGGGGACGGGCAGCGAGGGGGGGGGGGTGTCCGGGGTCGGGGGGGGGAGGGGGGGGCTGTCCGAGGTGCGGGGAGGGGTGTCCGGGGTGTCGGGGGCCTGTCAGGGGTGCGGGCAGGGGTGTTCGGGGTGCGGGGGTGTCCGGGGTGCGGGGGGGGGGGGGGGGGGGGGGCTGTCTGGGGTGCAGGGGGGCTGTCGGGGGTGCGGGGGGCCTGTCCGGGGTGCGGGGGGCCTGTCCGGGGTGCGGGGGGGGGGGGGGGGGCGCAGAAGCCCCCGTTTTTTTATGTAGGTTAGCGACCGCCATTGGCGGTCGCTATTGGTTAGCTATAGCGACCGCCAATGGTGGTCGCCCGAGTCTGGGGGGCTTCAATGCCCCCTTTTCTAGTAGTGCTAGCTTCTTCGTCGCCTCCCCGAGTAGCTGAATGCCCGTCCTCCTGGTGAGGGCATCAGCTACTATGTTCCCCTTTCCAGGAGTATAGACTATCTCAAAGTCATTGTCCTGGTGGAACTCGATCCATCGCCGCTATCTCAGATTCAGGTCCTTCTACGAGAAGATGTACCTGAGACTCTCGTGGTCAAAGTTGACTATAAAGCGCTCACCCATCAGATAGTGTCACCATATCTTCAGAGTGAAGACCACTGCTGCTAACTCCAGGTCAAGGGTAGTGTAGTTCTGCTCATGTTGCCTCAACTAACGTGAACCATAGGCGATCACTACCCGCTCCTACATCAGTACACATCCGATTCCGGTCCCTGATGCATCGCAGTAGACTACGTACCCTACTCCCTCCTTCGGTAGCCTCAAGATAGGTGCGCTGGTCAATCTCTGTCTCAGCTTCTGGAAGCTCTGCTAACATCTGTCTGACCACATGAAGGGTTTTCCATTCTTTGTCAAAGATGAGAGTGGTGTCTCAACTCTGTAGAAGTCTGGAACAAACCTCCAGTAGTACCCAGCTAGCCCCAAGAAACTCTGCACCTCTGTCATTCTCCTGGGTGGCTCCGTAGCTAGAACTGCCTCGATATTCGCAAGATCCACCACAAATCCCGCCTCAGAGATGATGTGTACTAAGAAGTGGACCTCACATAACCAGAACTGACACTTTGAGAGATTTCCAAAAAGCTGGTGCTCTCAGAGTGTGTCCAGTAAAACACGCAAGTGGTAGGCGTGCTCCTCCTCAGTGGTCGAGTATATCAATATGTTGTCGATGAAGACCATGACAAATCGATCAAGGTATGGCTGAAATATCCTATTCATGAGACTCATGAACACCGATGGAGCATTGGTTACGCCGAATGGCATAATCAAGAACTCATAGTGGCCATACCGACATCTGAAGGCCGTCTTCTGCGCGTCTTCGTCTCAAACTCTGAGCTGATGATAGCCTGATCTAAGGTCTATCTTTGAGAACCACCGTCCTCCCTTGAGCTAATCTAAGAGGTCGTCAATCCTTGGTAGAGGATACTTGTTCCTCATGGTCACCTGGTTTAGGCGATGATAGTCGACACACAGTCACATGCTCATGTCCGCCTTCTTGGCGAACAATATCGGGGAAGCCCAGGGTGAAACAATGGGTCGGATGAATCCCTTGCCATGCAAGTCCTCCAGCTGTACCCGTAGCTCTCGAAGCTCAATGGGAGTCATCCGATATGCTGGAGTGGATATCGGGACTATCCCGGGGTACATGTCAATATAAAAGTCTACCTCTCTGCGAGGAGGTAGTCCTGAAACGTCATCAGGGAAAACGTCTGCATACTGATCCACCACTGCAGGAAAACTCAGACTCTGCACGTCAACTGCTCCTAGGATGAGGCTAGCCAACTGATGAGTGATGGGTTGTCCTCTCCTCTGCGTGATTCCATCCTGCGTTGTAAATGCTCCCTTCTCACTAGTGAAGGTGAACCTGCTTCCATCAGTGCGTATACACCGCACCTTGCGCCTAATACAGTCGATCTGAGCATTGACTGTGGATAACCAATCCATGACCAAGATGACATCGTAAGGCCTCGACGCTGCTACAAAAAGATCCTAGCAGAAGCTCTCTCCTCCTAGAGTACGCTCACACAGTCAGCACCAGTGCATAATCGTAGAGTCTGCTCCCGTAGGAGTCTCTAGCCGTAAGGATCGAGCCAACGACTCCGTCGGAATCTCTAAGCTCCGAACAAGGCACTACTGGAAATTCGGGCTATAGCCACGGTTTAGAACCGTGGCTATAGGTAATAGCCACGGTTTGAGGAACCGTGGCTAAGTTTGGCGTGGCTATAGGCCTAGACGTATAGCCACGGTTCCAAACTGTGGATTTAAATCTATAGCCACGGTTTCAACCATGGATTTAGGTATATAGCCACGGTTTAAACTGTGGTTGTATACCTAAAGCCACGGTTCCAACCGTGGCTACACGAAAGGCCGGACAGAATATATTGCCACGGTTTTAAACCGTGGCATTATGTCTATAGACACTGTTAAAAACCGTGGCAATAAACAAATAGCCACGGTT
>CAUJRU010004392.1:0-17808 GCA_963277665.1 Viscum album | reverse complement strand
AATGTTGTTGACGCTCCATTTTCATCACATAGTCAAATGGAATGTAAAGGGAAATGACTTAGCACAAATTGATTTCATCCTTTGAAGAAAATATCAAAAATTGACAAAGGCATGAACAAGGGATCAAAAGCACAGGTGCTGCACAAGTTCTATCACGGTCGCACAAGTCAACTTGCACGCCGTCTAGTGGTCGCGCAATTGACTTGCGCGACCTATGTAATAACTGCCTAGGGTCTTCTCCTGCCTATAAATAGACCCTATGGGTCCCCCATTCAAGGAGGATTTTCTTTTATAGAAACTCATATTTGAGATCTCTGTGCCCTAGTCTCTTCTCAAAGCTTCTAAAGCACTTATAAGGTAATTTCTTACCTAGAACGGAAGATCTAAAGAGGGAGAGGAAGCCTGAGTGTTTAAACTCATCAACACTTTCACGCCTGAGTGGACAACCCTTAAGGGAAAAGGCCACACTTGCGCGACGCCTTTCTCCTTCAATAGAACTTGCGCTTCCCTCTTATGGAAGAACCTCAAGAGGATTCTAAAGACTTTAATCAAGAGTCTCTCAGGTATTACCCTACTGGTTAACCATCTCGCAAGTAAAGCATGTGTCGCGCAGACATACCTGTGCGACCAGGGCTTGAGCGCCCAGGCAGTACCTGCGCGCCTTCCTGGAGTTTCGTGCCCCTACCATTTTGGGTGCCTTTCTTTCCCATTTCACCCCTCTTAATCCATTCCACCTTTCCTTTTCAAAATTCAGTCTTCAAGACACTCTCAAAATCCATTTATGGCAAGATTTGATGATTTTAATTCCTTATCTGAAAGGAATTCTGTGGAATACCTCTCAAAACCTAGTGATTTACACATCATTATGTCACTAAAGATTTATATTTCATTCATTCAACCTCATCCTTTAAGATGAGAGAATCCTTAACCTGGGTCTCCTTTTCAGGAATAATCTCCAGTCATAAGTCCTCTAATTTGGGCATCCTCTTAGGAGTAAGCCCCAGATTCCCTAACCTGGGTTTCCTTTCTCAGAATAAGCCCCAGTCTCAAATCTGGGCATAGTCCTTAGAAGTAAGACCCAACCATAATTTTCTTAACCTGGGATTCCTTTTCAGGAGTAAGCCCCAGTCTCAAATATGGGTCTCCTTTTCAAGAGTAAGTCCCAGTCATAATTCTTAACTTGGGCATCCTCCTTAGGAGTAAGCCCCAATTCTTAATGTTCTAAAATCTGGGCATCCTCCTTAGGAGTAAGCCCCAGTCCCCTAATTTGGGCATCCTCCTCAAGAGTAAGACCCAAACCTTAATCCTTGACCTGGGCCTCCTTTTCAGGAGTAATCCCCATTCTTAATTTCTCTTAACCAGTCCCAATTTACCTATGATCTGGGATTCCTTTTCAGGAGTAAAACCTAATCATACGTCTTCTCCTAATTTGGGCCTCCTTTTCATGAGTAAGCCCCATATTAGAGTATTAAAAATCTCCAAGAAGCACATATACCTTTATGGACCCTGTTCTTGGATTTCATCCCTAAATTAAATCCTAACCTTCATTTATCTGGGAAGTCAAACATACATAAGCCCCACATTATTTCTTATGATTGCATCTTTCGTGGAACAATTGTCTAATTTTTACCAATACCTCTCGTTTCTCACACCGAGCATGAATCACATGAGATTAGAGTGTAAACGTAATTGTGACATCCTTCTTTGAGCCATAAATCATAAACATCATACTCCCTTACTCGAAATACGTGGGTTCGGATTACTTTTTTAAACAAAGGATATGTAGGTAGCCCGTCTACGGGTCCGATCCGAACTCTAAAATAATCCATGTCCTTCTAAATGACAATAAACCTCAAGTGCCCCACTGAGTGGCTTTAAAACCAGCATTGTCATCATAATGACCAAGAGACTTCTATATAAATGTGTCGAAGGATACCATTGACCAAGAATCTCTAATAAATATATATGATTCTCTATCGATGAAGAACCTCAAATACATATAAAAGATTCTCTAAATTTCCTACATATTTAATCCTTGATTGTCAGATCTGAAGGAAAGCTCATTTTATAATTGGTAATGTAATATGGATTCACGAAAATAACTTAGATCTATAAAGAGAGTCCCGAAGTAGACAATAATTCCCCTAAAAAAGGTGTGATGAGTCCCACCTCACGTCCTCTCGACCAATTCAAATTCCTAAGCCTCATTATTCCACAGACTAATGAGCACCTACCTTTGGAAAGTAGGTCCGTATTGATGTGGAATCATTGGATGTTTCTGGTTCTATGAACAAACTCGTTAGAAACCGATCGTAATGTTAGAACCTCCCATCAAGGCGGTCATCCCCGGATTCCGAGGGAAACAAAAATGGTGAACCCGACGTGAATCCTTAACCAAGTTAAAATGTTGTTTTACCTATTTGTTAGGCCCCTATTTAAAACTCAATTAGAGGGCCAACAAAAAAAATCATTTACATATGTGCTCATCCAGAAGATGTAGTGGCTGAATTTATCTTGATTACGTCTGTTATATCAAACAGGCACTCTTTTCCAAAGATCTTCTGCATTTCTAGAATGGATGCTCTCAAGTTCACACCTGTGAATACTGCTGCTGCAAATGCCACTGCTGCTACTCCTTCTGGATCGTCGTCCACTTTTAGGACGATATCACCTACTTAGCGACTTCAACGCTGGGTATCAAACACACTGTTTAAGGAGTACCATCAACATGGTACCATCCCAACTCTGGAGGCTGCCCGACAAGCCCTCCAAGTAAACAACTCACATTGGTCATCCAGAAAATGACGACCAGTGATCAAGAAGTAGGCGGTGATGACTAACGTCTCCAACCGTTTCGGGTTGTTATCCCCGGAACGCAATCACCATTCTCTCCCTTATTCTGGGGAGGTGAATGAGTAGGTCCCTCAGGACCTTAATTCAAACAGACAAGAGTCCTTCCTGAGGGCTCCCACCAACAATCACAGCCAGACTCGTGAAGCAGTGTGCCCTCAACATGATGAGGGTACCGACTCCAGGCGTTCGACTCAGTTTCATCGAACCCGAGCAAGCAAGACGAACCACCAGAGGCGGAATCTGGTCAATAGTGAGCAGTTTCTCATCTCTGCAATCTCTGGAGAAGTCCACCAACCTATCTTGGTGGAAAGCAATGAGCAGGCACACACACCCGGCCGTTTTAATTCTGTTGTCTAGCAGACTCGTCTGACAGCATCACACCAATCCCTCCAGGCAATTCCGGCGGAGTACTATAGGCAGGAACATACACACGTTTATACATCATCATCTAGTAAGAAGGCTCATCTGACTACATATGATGGATCTCGTCAACCACGTTTGGCGAAGTGCAATCAGCTGGCACATACACCTGCTAGTATTAATCAAGCCTAACAACAGTCTCTCTTGGTATCATTTGGAGAAGTTAGTCGGAAATCCCTGAAAAAAAATAGGAGGCAGACTCAACTCTCTGCCCCCACACTTGAGTACTGTCAGGATTCACTGGCACGAAAAGGAGGACACGAGCATGCACATACACCTGCTCCAAGCCCGGAATGGTCGTATATTCCCGTTCCCGCAGCTGAAGTCACCAAGCATATTCTATCAACGGTGAAAGAGAAGAAGCAAATCCCTGTTCATATTCTAGATGCCTGCCAGGATATTATAACAACTTCAGTGGAATCTCAGGGAAAGAAACATAAATCTATCCCTACGAGTGGAGTGATACATCAACAATTCACTCCGGAACAGACACCCACATCTGTTCTGGTCCAATAGGGTTGTGGGGCATACTCCCCCATAGCATACGGACAACCAAGTCAGGCACATACACATGATTTGAGTAGAGATCATCAGCCTAACCTGTCCATCCTTCTTGATCATGCATATACACCTGCTCAGAGTAGCCACTTTCGTTAAAAATTGGTTTCCAAGGCGAGTAAGAAGGCATCTTGAAAAAAGACCCACCCAGCACAGTCAGGAGATCAAGATCCAATCTGTAACAAGGCCTTGCTCGATGATGGAGTTCATGAAGCCCTCATAAAATTATCTGTTGAAATTCAAAATTCTACTCCCTCGTTTCCCAATAGTGGGAACATTAATTCTGAAGGTCTTCAACAGACACTTCCTCATGAAGTCTAGCATCATGGCAATTCGATCGATCTCGAAGTTTCATCTTCAGATGAGAGCCACAAGAACCCTCTGTGTTGTCAGAAGAACAAGGAGTAAGAGATCTTATCTTATGCTGTAACCCATTATGGTGGTCCTCCCCATGATGATGAATTTCACTGCGAAAGTCCTCTCCGCAGTAGTGATGCACATTGCCCGGAAAATTCTCCAGTGGAAAATGTAGTGCCGAGAAAGCCCTCTTATCTTGACACACTTGCAAATGCGAAACCAGTCATGTATGAAGCTTTATCGTTAGCAGGTGACATAATTTCTCAATCAGAAGATAGCCCAGGGTGTAGGTCATTCTCCGAACCACCCCTAAGTCATGCATCTTCTAGTTTGATCAATGATTTCTCTACCAATCCTGTTGAATCCAATGAAGCTACCAGGAAACACCAACTCTGGTCAAATCAGGTAGAATAATATTCACCAAATGATAAAGAGGAAATGATGAACATGAGAAAACAACTGGTGAATGGTGAAGTTCCAGTCATGTTTTGGTCTCTTGCTGACTCTCATTATAATATTCCAGAAATGTTGATGGAAGATGAAGTTCATGATATTCATCTCAACATATGGAAAAGTCTTTGTCAGTTGAAAAATAAAGTATTATCTTATGATTAATATGAAAATAATCTTAAGATAATAGCAGGGTTACAACATCAGATTGATTTGGCATCTCTATCAGTCTCTCGATATCCGGAAGCTGAAAAGCAGCAGAGAGCCCTTCAATGTTCATGCATTGGCGCACGAAGAAGATTGCATCAGTTACTTACCAATACCCCATCTGGTATTCATGTCATAGGATGTGGTGTTCATAGAGCACTGCATTTCATGGTGCTCTCCAGTCAACAAAGCCCACTGAAAATGGTCTCATGCATTGTTATTGCCCATGGCCAGCCACAGTCAATGGGCTTTGTTTGTAATCAAAAGCTTTCCCAAGAACATGATTCAACTAGTTCCTCTCAAAATCAAGAATATAGAGAACATGTTGTCGAATTACTCTTGCATCAAGTAAACACAAATATTGAACATGCCTCTCATTTAGAGCAAGCACGTCACCAAGTGACAGAAGTGTCAGAAATCATCCAACGGTCTTTTGAACCGGGTGATAAAAGCAGATACAGGTTAATGAATCCAGCTAATTTCCAGACTAAGGTTCGCAAGATCAGGAGGACTTTCAAGAAAGTCTCAAACATAGCATGTCAAGAACCACCCCAGCTCGCCAGACTGGGGGCTCTTTTAAACAAACCCTCAGAATCAACAAAAAGGATTCGAGGAGTTGAGCGAGAACAACAGGAACAGCCCCAGTCCACTGGACTGGGGACTTTTTCAAATCATCAATCCCCTCCTCAGAGAAAGTCAGTCTTTTCTCTCTTGGGGAATAAACCTCAAGAGGAACGAAGAGCCAAATTATCAGAAGATTCCCTCCAAATTACGGTTCGTCAAGAAGTTCCTGAGGGATCGAATCAACAAAAGGCAATGTCTCATCAAATACATGGAAGAAGAAAATATCACAGAAATGCTGATAGAATGGATGTGGTGAGTTATGCATCAATCAATTTCATCAATGTAGTTATTGTTGATCCACCAGATGAGGCTCACTCAGGGGACTCAGATGAAGAGGTTCCTGCTCAAGAAGATGTCCGCACAGACACAAATGAAGAAGGTGTGTGTACATGAAGTCAAAGGATTACTCAGAACCTAGGTAATCTTTCAAGTAACCCACTTCCCCCTCTCCAAAAAGGATCCAACAAATGGAAGGGAAAGAACCAGGTTACATATACTTCCTCTGGAGAAGGTCAATCGCTCTCACTAGAGCACATGTTTTCACAACAGGAGGAATAAATGAAGGAATTAAGAACGTTGAATGCAGAACTACTTCAGAGTAGTCTTCTTCTTAAGCATGCTGGAGTCAGTCAGCCAAAGGAATTTGTTGCAGCTACTGAGATAGAACAAGAATATCCTCCCCTATCAGTACACCCTCATAGGTCTAATCCTAAGGGTCAAGTGAAACAACAGATGGCAGTACTACCATCAGTTGCAGCACTAATCGCCACATCTGTCCAAGCTCCATTCATTACACCTACCCAATTCCAAGTTCAATCGGATGTTTCTCAAAAGTTAATAACTACTATTGAGTCATTATCATCTCAGTTAGAAACAACGGAAGGGAAGCGTGCGTAAGTTCAACCAGAAAAGAAAGTTTTCCCTAAATGGGTAGATTCAATTTCTCCTCCATCTAGTTTTGGGAACCCTGTATTCCCTATTTTCAATGGATCAGGTGATCTTGAACAGTATTTGACACATTACGTGTCTTGTTGCGATCCTATGATGGGAACTCCGGAGTAGCAAGAAGCAGTGAAGCTCAGATGCTTCGTGCGAACCATGAAAAGACCAGCTTTTGTTTGGTATACAAGCTTGTAATCCCTATCAATTACCATATGGGAGGATCTTTGCCAAAAATTCCTCCTTCAATTCAGCTCAACTTTGAAAAAGACAACATTTTTTGATCTTACGAACTGTAAGAAAAGGGAGAATGAAAGAGTTTCTAATTTCATTTCTCAATGGAAGGGATTAACATATTCCTTGAGTTTGGAACTCCCTCAAAGAAAATTTGTTGCCAATCTGTGTGGAAAATCTGCGTGATGAATTATGTGCGCCGTTAATCCCTGTGAAATACATAGGAGGGTTTCGAGACATTACTTCAATCGCTTAGCAGATTGAAGATTCCCTTATACATGCTAAGGCTAAATCTCGTGTAATTCCATCAGCTCCCGGAAGGAGAATGGGTAAAGTAGAAACTGCTACAATTATGCTTAAACAAGCACCTGTACCTATTTCTACCTCAAAACCTTCATCTTCTCGAAGGGCTCCACCTTCTGAGTGCCAACAACAAAGGCCTTTTCATCCAGACGATCAAAAAGATCAAAGGCAAAAACAATTTGAGGATATGAAGAGCAAAACATACTCTTTCCGAAATGAACAAGTTTGTGGTTATTTAATTTCGGCTCTAGAAAACAATTTGGTTCAATTTCCAATACCCAAGAGTCCAAATAAGAAAGGAGAAGAAGATCGTACCAATTATTTCCCTTTTCATCAAATGTTGGGGAATCCCATCCAGGAGGGTTTTGTCTTCAAAGACTTCCTGCAAAAGATGGTCGACTCGGGACAAGTCACATTGAAAGGCTCCTCAGCCCAGGTAGCATGTGTCACTGGTACAGTTCCAGAGGAGGAAGGTGAATGGCAGGAAGTCAAAAGCAAAACTGAATAGAAGTATGATGATTGGATGGTCAGAAATACAATCAATCGAACTCATGCTACTTTGAAAACACGATTAAAGAAACCAATTGTGTCTTCTGCCATGAATGTTGCGGCAAAACAGTATTCATCAGAGGGAAAGTCCTCAAAGAAACGACATGATTAAAAGAATGAAAAAGAATCAGAAAAAGATGAGTATGTTTCAAAGCCTAAGTTGTCTTTGACTTTGGCGGACTTAATGCCATCTACTTCAAAGCCACGGGCACCACCCCACCAAACGGCACAGCCTAAACAGGCTAATCAGGCAGAGTCTTCATCAGACGAAGAGTTAATCTTTGGTTCTGTTAATATGATTCAATTAATAGATCCATATGCCAGTCACAGTTTTGATTTCAATGAGCCTGAATTCCCTGTATCAAATAGTGGAATCCGAGGAAGTTCCAGGGGCTCAGGATATAGGGGAAGACGTGGATCTTTCAGAGGCCACTATTCCAATTCTACCCCAGGTAGAACTATGTATGTAGTAGAAACTCGTGGTAGAGCCCTTCAGCGAGCTCAGCAAGAACAATCAAGTTCTTCTACCAATAACAAATTCAGCGTTGACACAGTTATTTTGGAATACTGGTTGAAGGTTCCATCTTCTTCCTCTCAGAAAGTAAATGGATCTAATCAGTCTAATCTTCCAACAGTAGGAATATTGCCAACTCCTTTTCCAATACAAGATGCATCAACTTCCAAAGCATCTGCTTCCAAGTTACCTATTAAACCATATATTCCTATTGGGAAACACAGACCTTTGGATCAAAAGTAAGATATATTGAAACACTTGGGCCAATTACCAGGCATGTTATCAATTCTGGATGCTCTGAATCTGTCAAAAGATCTTCGGGAAGCAATCATCGAGTCTTTGTCAAATCCTCAAGAGTTTGAAACTGAAATTGCTGCAGCTGAAGTCTATCACTTAGAGAATAGTCCTGCAGAATTCCATGCAATAATATCTTTTACTGATGAAGATGAAGATGATGTTGTGCATGGACATATTAGACCATTGTAATTTTCTGTCAAGGTCAATGGCATGGATGTTCGAAGGGCTTTCATTAACAATGGTTCAGGAGTCAACCTCATTCCCATTCGTACACTTCATCGATTAGGCCTCACAGAATCTGATTTATCTCCTTCCACCATGATTCTACAAGGATATGATAAAAATAAACAAGAAACACTGGGTGAAGTTACAATCAGAACTCAGTTTGGAGATCTTGTATCCAATTCAGATTTCATGGTTATTGATCAAGACTCAGCCTTCAACATCTTGCTTGGAAGACCCTGGCTACATAACCATGAGATTATCCATTTAGCATACCATCAATGTCTCAAATATTGTTTTGATAGTCAAGTTGGTACATTGTATGGTGATAAGGCCATGTTCAAGACATGTGAGTCTCAATACATTGAGGCAGAATTCTATCACATGAAGAAAAGGGAGAAATCCATAACAAAGGAGATTACTAAATTTAATTCTCCATATGGTTTGAAAAAAATTCCAGTAAATCCATTTACACATGTGGGTACAGATAATGTGTTTCCTATCAGTCAAATTGACAAGATAGACCCAAATCAAAATACTCTTAATGAAAGATCCATAATGTGAATTACGACAATCGAGCCAGACAACATGAGAGAAATTGGTAATCTACCAAGCAGTGATGAAAGCACAAATGGTGACGTCTTCATTTCATCTGCTGGAATCCAACAAGTCTATGCTTCACCAATTAGGCCAGAAGAAGTTATAGTAACATCGGAGGTGAACAATGATGTCGATTCTCAATCCATCATATCCTCTTTATTACCCAAAGAAGACCCTTCATCATCAATCGGGTCAGAAATGGAAGCTTCTTCTTCAAGATATGAAAATTTTGACAGCTCTTCGGATCATGAGAATTCTACTTTATCAGCTTCTATGAAAGTAGAAATGGAAGAAATAACACATGAAGAAGAAGAAGAGGATGATCTTAGAGATGATCCTCCATCATTTGAAAAGGGTTTCTCTACCACTGTGGATGAACTCAGAGAAATAAATCTGGGTACAAAAGGAGATCCACGCCTCACTTTAATCAGTGCGGCAATGACTCTTGAAAAGAAAGAGATGTATATTTCTTTTCTAAATCAAAATAGAGATATATTTTCCAGGAACTATACAGAAATTCCGAGGCTTGATCCTGATGTTGCTACACATCATTTGGGTTTACCTGAAGAACATCGAGGATTTAAGCAAGCCGCGAGAAGAACACACCCAACTTATGCTTCCAAAATTGAAGTTGAAGTGGATAAGATTATCAAAGATAACTTTATTAGAGAAGTTCAATATCCCAAATGGTTGGATAATATTGTCCCTGTAAAGAAAAATAATGGACAAATTAGAGTTTTCCTCGATTTCAGATATCTTAATCGGCATTGTCCTAAGGATGATTTCCCAGTTCCGATTACATAACTTCTAATTGATGAAACAGCTGGCTATGAAGCACTTTCCATCATGGATGGATATTCCGGATATAATCAGATCCAAATGGCCCCAGAATACTTGGAATATACAGCCTTCAGAGCCCCTTAGGGTTTGTTTTGCTACCGAGTAATGTGCTTTGGCTTAAAGAATGCAGACGCAACTTATCAGCGTTCCATCACTACTGTAAATAAGGCGATTAGCGACCGCCATTGGCGGTCACTAAAGGTCTTTAGCGGCCGCACAGCGACCGCCATTGGCGGTCACTAAAGGTCTTTAGCGGCCGCACAGCGACCGCCATTGGCGGTCGCTGTTGCCTCGTCGCTAGAGGCCTTGAGCAACCGCCTCGCGGTCGCTGAAGGCCCTCTGCCGGGCACCCTATAGCGACCGCCTATAGCGGTCGCTATTCTAAAAAAAAATTTAATTTTTTTTTTATTGAATTGAATATAAATATATATATATATATAAATATTCATATATATACTATTAAATACAATATTTTAAATATATATATATATAATATATTTTAAATGTTTTAATATATATTTAATATATATAAAATATCAAATCATTGTGCTATAATAATTTAAAAACTTCGATTCAAGAAATAATCTCATTTCAGGTCGTTCGGAACATGTTTGCTCCGAATGGGACCGCCGCACGCCGTTTTGGTGTTTTATGGCGCCGGAAACGCGTTTCCGGCCTCCGCGGTCACACAGCACCTCCGAATGAGGTGCCGTCTGGCCGACCATTTCACAATTCACGCCCCGGATGTTGTCGTACGGTTTCGTGGCATTCGTACGTCGTTCGGGTGGTTTTGACCCCCCCAACGCGCCATTTCAGCGCGCGCCGCGCTGCTGAAAACGACACAATCGGACGTGCCGCACGCACCGCACGTCCGATGGATGTGCGGCCTCCTCCTGCATCTCAGGAATAATATTTATATCGTTCCTGTGCAGTTTCAGGTCGTTCGGAGCACGTTTGCTCCGAATTGGACCGTCGCACGCCGTTTTGGTGTTTAATGGCGCCGGAAACGCGTTTCCGGCCGCCGCGGTCACACGGCACCTCCGAATGAGGTTCCGTCTGGCCGAACATTTCCCAATTCACCCCCCGGATGTTTTCGTACGGTTAAGTGGAATTCGGAGGTCGTTCGGGTGGTTTTGACCCCCCAACGCGCCATTTCAGCGCGCGCCGCGCTGCTGAAAACGACACAATCGGACGTGCTGCACGCACCACACGTCCGATGGACGTGCGGCCTCCTCTTGCATCTCAGGAATAATATTTCTATCGTTCCCGTGCGGTTTCAGGTCGTTCGGAGCACGTTTGCTCCGAATTGGACCGCCACACGCCGTTTTGGTGTTTAATGGCGCCGGAAACGCGTTTCCGGCCGCCGCGATCACACAGCACCTCCGAATTAGGTGCCGTCTGACCGACTATTTCACAATTCACGCCCCGGATGTTGTCGTACGGTTTCATGGCATTCGGACGTCGTTCGGGTGGTTTTGACCCCCCAACGCGCCATTTCAACGCGCGCGGCGCAGCTGAAAACGACACAATCGGACGTGCCGCGCGCACCGCACGTCCGATGGATGTGCGGCCTCCTACTGCATCTCAGGAATAATATTTCTATCGTTCTTGTGCGGTTTCAGGTCGTTCGGAGCACGTTTGCTCCGAATGGGACCGTCGCACGTTGTTTTGGTGTTTTATGGCGCCGGAAATGCGTTTCCGGCCGTCGCGGTCACACGGCACCTCCGAATGAGGTGCCGTCTGGCCGAACATTTCACAATTCACGTCCCGGATGTTTTCGTACGGTTTCGTGGCATTCGGAGGTCGTTCGGGTGGTTTTGACCCCCCCAACGCGCCATTTCAGCGCGCGCCGCGCTGCTGAAAACGACACAATCAGACGTGCCGCGCGCACCGCACGTCCGATGGACGTGTGGCCTCCTCCTACATCTCAGGAATAATATTTCTATTGTTCCCGTGCGGTTTCAGGTCGTTCGGAGCACGTTTGCTCCGAATTGGACCACCGCACGCCGTTTTGGTGTTTAATGGCGCTGGAAACGCGTTTCCGGCCGCCGCGGTCACACGGCACCTCCGAATGAGGTGTCGTCAGGCCGACCATTTCAAAATTCACACCCCGGATGTTGTCGTACGGTTTTGTGGCATTCGAACGTCGTTCGGGTGGTTTTGAGCCCCCAACGCGTCATTTCAGCGCGCGCCGCGCTGCTGAAAACGACACAATCGGACGTGCCGCGCGCACCGCACGTCCGATGGACATGCGGCCTCCTCCTGCATCTCAGGAATAATATTTCTATCATTCCCGTGCGGTTTCGGGTCGTTCGGAGCACGTTTGCTCCGAATTGGACCGCCGCACGCCGTTTTGGTGTTTACTGGCGCTGGAAACGCGTTTCCCGCCACCGCGGTCACACGGCACCTCCGAATGAGGTTCCGTCTGGCCGACCATTTCACAATTCACGCCCCGGATGTTTTCGTACGGTTTCGTGGCATTCGGAGGTCGTTCGGGTGGTTTTGACCCCCCAACGCGCCATTTCAGCGCGCGCCGCGCTGCTGAAAACGACACAATCGGACGTGCCGCGCGCACCGCACGTCCGATGGATGTGAGGCCTCCTCCTGCATCTCAGGAATAATATTTCTATCGTTCCCGTGCGGTTTCAGGTCGTTCGGAGCACGTTTGCTCCGAATTGGACCGCCGCACGCCGTTTTGGTGTTTAATGGCGCCGGAAACGCGTTTCTGGCCGCCGCGGTCACACGGCACCTCTGAATGAGGTGCCGTCTGGCCGACCATTTCACAATTCACGCCCCGGATGTTGTCGTACGGTTTCGTGGCATTCGGAGGTCGTTCGGGTGGTTTTGACCCCCCAACGCGTCATTTCAGCGTGCGCCGCGCTGCTGAAAACGACACAATCGGACGTGCCGCGCGCACCGCACGTCCGATGGACGTGCGTCCTCCTCCTGCATATCAAGAATAATATTTCTATCGTTCCCGTGCGGTTTCAGGTCGTTCGGAGCACATTTGCTCCGAATTGGACCGCCGCACGCCGTTCTGGTGTTTAATGGCGCCGGAAACGCGTTTCCGGCCGCCGCGGTCACACGGCACCTCCGAATGAGGTGCCGTCTGGCCGACCATTTCAAAATTCACGCCCCGGATGTTGTCGTATGGTTTCGTGGCATTCGGAGGTCGTTCGGGTGGTTTTGACCTCCCAACGTGCCATTTCAGCGCGCGCCGCGCTGCTGAAAACGACACAATCGGACGTGTCGCGCGCACCGCATGTCCGATGGATGTGCAGCCTCCTCCTGCATCTCAGGAATAATATTTCTATCGTTCCCGTGTGGTTTCAGGTCGTTCGGAGCACATTTTCACCGAATTGGACCGCCGCACGCCGTTTTGGTGTTTAATGGCGCCAGAAACGCGTTTCCGGCCGCCGCGGTCACACGGCACCTCCGAATGAGGTGCCGTCTAGCCGACCATTTCACAATTCACGCCCCGGATGTTGTCGTACGGTTTCGTGGCATTCGGAGGTCGTTCGGGTGGTTTTGACCCCCCAACGCGCCATTTCATCGCGCGCCGCGCTGCTGAAAACGACACAATCGGACGTGCCGCGCGCACCGCACGTCCGATGGACGTGCGGCCTCCTCCTGCATCTCAGGAATAATATTTCTATCGTTTCCGTGCGGTTTCAGGTCGTTCGGAGCACGTTTTCTCCGAATTGGACTGTCGCACGCCGTTTTGGTGTTTAATGGCGCCGGAAACGCGTTTCCGGCCGCCGCGGTCGCACGACACCTCCGAATGAGGTGCCGTCTGGCCGACCATTTCACAATTCACGCCCCGGATGTTGTCGTACGGTTTCGTGGCATTTGGAGGTTGTTCGGGTGGTTTTGACCCCCCAACGCGCCATATCAGCGCGCGCCGCGCTGCTGAAAACGACACAATCGGACGTGCCACGCGCACCGCACGTCCTATGGACGTGCGGCCTCCTCCTGCATCTCAGGAATAATATTTCTATCGTTCCCGTGCGGTTTCAGGTCGTTCGGAGCACGTTTGCTCCGAATTGGACCGCCGCACCCCGTTTTGGTGTTTAATGGCACCAGAAACGCGTTTCCGGCCGCCCGCGGTCACACGGCACCTCCGAATGAGGGTGCCGTCTGGCCGACCATTTCACAATTCACACCCCGGATGTTGTCGTACGGTTTCGTGGCATTCGGAGGTCGTTCGGGTGGTTTTGACCCCCCAACGCGCCATTTCAGCTGCGCGCCGCGCTGCTGAAAACGACACAATCGGACGTGCCGCGCGCACGGCACGTCCGATGGACGTGCGGCCTCCTCCTGCATCTCAGGAATAATATTTCTATCGTCCCGTGCGGTTTCAGGTCGTTCGGAGCACGTTTGCTCCAAATTGGACCGCCGCACGCCGTTTTGGTGTTTAATGGCGCCGGAAACACGTTTCCGGCCGCCGCGGTCACACGGCACCTCCGAATGAGGTGCCGTCTGGCCGACCATTTCACAATTCAAGCCCCGGATGTTGTTGTACGGTTTCGTGGCATTCGGAGGTCGTTCGGGTGGTTTTGACCCCCCAACGCGCCATTTCAACGCGCGCCGCGCAGCTGAAAACGACACAATCGGACGTGCCGCGCGCACCGCACGTCCGATGGACGTGCGGCCTCCTCCTGCATCTCAGGAATAATATTTCTATCGTTCCCGTGCGGTTTCAGGTCGTTCGGAGCACGTTTGCTTCGAATTGGACCGCCACACGCCGTTTTGGTGTTTAATGGCGCCGGAAACGCGTTTCGGCCGCCGCGGTCACACGGCACCTCCGAATGAGGTGCCGTCTGGCCGACCATTTCACAATTCACGCCCCGGATGCTGTCGTACGGTTTCATGGCATTCAGGAGGTCGTTCGGGTGGTGTTGACCCCCCAATGCACCATTTCAGCGCGCGCCGCGCTGCTGAAAACGACACAATCGGACGTGCCGCGCGCCACCGCACGTCCGATGGACGTGCGGCCTCCTCCTGCATCTCAGAAATAATATTTCTATCGTTCCCATGCGGTTTCAGGTCGTTCGGAGCACTTTTGCTCCGAATTGGACCGTCGCACGCCGTTTTTGGTGTTTAATGGCGCCGGAAACGCGTTTCCGGCCGCCGCGGTCACACGACACCTCCGAATGAGGTGCCGTCTGGCCGACCATTTCACAATTCACGCCCCGGATGTTGTCGTACGGTTTCGTGGCATTCGGAGGTCGTTCGGGTGGTTTTGACCCCCCAACGCGCCATTTCAACGCGCGCCGCGCAGCTGAAAACGACACAATCGGACGTTCCGCGCGCACCGCACGTCCGATGGACGTGCGGCCTCCTCCTGCATCTCAGGAATAATATTTCTATCGTTCCCGTGCGGTTTCAGGTCGTTCGGAGCACGTTTGCTCTGAATTGGACCGCCACACGCCGTTTTGGTGTTTAATGGCGCCAGAAACGCGTTTCCGGCCGCCGCGGTCACACGGCACCTCCGAATGAGGTGCCGTCTGGCCGACCATTTCACAATTCACGCCCCGGATGTTGTCGTACGGTTTCGTGGCATTCGGAGGTCGTTTCGGGTGGTTTTGACCCCCCAACGCGCCATTTCAGCGCGCCATCGCGCTGCTGAAAACGACACAATCGGACGTGCCGCGCGCACCCGCACGTCCGATGGACGTGCGGCCTCCTCCTGCATCTCAGGAATAATATTTCTATCGTTCCCGTGCGGTTTCAGGTCGTTCGGAGCAAGTTTGCTCCGAATTGGACCGTCGCACGCCGTTTTGGTGTTTAATGGCGCCGGAAACGCGTTTCCGGCCGCCGCGGTCACACGGCACCTCCGAATGAGGGTGCCGTCTGGCCGACCATTTCACAATTCACGCCCCGGATGTTGTCGTACGGTTTCGTGGCATTCGGAGGTTGTTCGGGTGGTTTTGACCCCCAACGCGCCATTTCAGCGCGCGCCGCGCTGCTGAAAACGACACAATCGGACGTGCCGCGCGCAACCGCACGTCCGATGGACGTGCGGCCTCCTCTTGCATCTCAGAATAATATTTCTATCGTTCCCGTGCGGTTTCAGGTCGTTCGGAGCATGTTTGCTCCGAATTGGACCGTCGCACGCCGTTTTGGTGTTTAATGGCGCCGGAAACGCGTTTCCGGCCGCCGCGTCACACGAAACCTCCGAATGAGGTGTCGTCTGGCCGACCATTTTACAATTCACGCCCCAGATGTTGTCGTACGGTTTCGTGGCATTCGGAGGTTGTTCGGGTGGTTTTGACTCCCCAACGGGCCATTTCAGCGCGCGCCGCGCTGCTGAAAACGACACAATCGGACGTGCCGCGCGCACCGCACGTCCGATGGATGTGCGGCCTCCTTCTGCATCTCAGGAATAATATTTCTATCGTTCCCGTGCGGTTTCAGGTCGTTCGGAGCACGTTTGCTCCGAATTGGACCGCCGCACGCCGTTTTGGTGTTTAATGGCACCGGAAACGCGTTTCCGGCCGCCGCGGTCACACGGCACCTCCGAATGAGGTGCCGTCTGGCCGACCATTTCACAATTCACGCCCCGGATGTTGTCGTACGGTTTCGTGGCATTCGGAGGTCGTTCGGGTGGTTTTGACCCCCCAACGCGCCATTTCAGCGCGCGCCGCGCTGCTAAAAACGACACAATCGGACGTGCCGCGCGCACCGCACGTTCGATGGACGTGCGACCTCCTCCTGAATCTCAGGAATAATATTTCTATCATTCCCGTGCGGTTTCAAGTCGTTCGGAGCACGTTTGCTCCAAATTGGACCGCCGCACGCTCGTTTTGGTGTTTAATGGCGCCGGAAACGCATTTCCGGCCACCGCGGTCACACGGCACCTCCGAATGAGGTGCCGTCTGGCCGATCATTTCACAATTCACGCCCCGGATGTTTTCGTACGGTTTCGTGGCATTCGGAGGTCGTTCGGGTGGTTTTGACCCCCCAACGCGCCATTTCAACGCGCGCCGCGCAGCTTAAAACGACACAATCGGACGTGCCGCGCGCACCGCACGTCCGATAGACGTGCGGCCTCCTCCTTCATCTCAGGAATAATATTTCTATCGTTCCCTGTGCGGTTTCAGGTCATTCGGAGCACGTTTGCTCCGAATTGGACCGCCACACGCCGTTTTGGTGTTTAATGGCGCCGGAAACGCGTTTCCGGCCGCCGCGGTCACACGGCACCTCCAAATGAGGTGCCGTCTGGCCGACCATTTCACAATTCATGCCCCGGATGTTGTCGTACGGTTTCGTGCCATTCGGAGGTCGTTCGGGTGGTTTTGACCCCCCAACGCGCCATTTCAGCGCGCGCCGCGCAGCTGAAAACGACACAATCGGACGTGCCCGCGCGCACCGCACGTCCGATGGACGTGAGGCCTCCTTCTTGCATCTCAGGAATAATATTTCTATCATTCCCGTGCGGTTTCAGGTCGTTCGGAGCACGTTTGCTCCGAATTGGACCGCCGCACGCCGTTTTGGTGTTTAATGGCGCCGGAAACGCGTTTCCGGACGCCGCGGTCACACGGCACCTCCGAATGAGGTGCCGTCTGGCCGACCATTTGAAAATTCACGCCCCGGATGTTGTCGTACGGTTTCGGGGCATTCGGAGGTCATTCGGGTGGTTTTGACCCCCCAACGCGCCATTTCAGCGCGCACCCGCCGCAGCTGAAAACGACACAATCGGACGTGCCGCGCGCACCCGCACGTCCGATGGATGTGCGGCCTCCTCCTGCATCTCAAGAATAATATTTCTATCGTTCCCGTGCGGTTTCAGGTTGTTCGGAGCACGTTTGCTCCGAATTGGACCGCCGCACGCCGTTTTA
>CAUJRU010004391.1:0-17820 GCA_963277665.1 Viscum album | reverse complement strand
TTTCCATAAAAGGACAGCCCTAAGGTCGGGCAGCAACCCGTCGCGACCGGCAAGGCCACAAGACTTGAACCCGCAACCGAAGGGTGACATGGGTGTATCACCTACCACTGACCGACGAGATGTCCTGGATTAAATAATGTAGTTCATTATAAGAAGGTCTATTATATGAATTATAAATTCATTTTTAACAACATACGAATAAGATAAATAGAATATATTTTTTAAGTTCTATTACCTTTTAGAGTGAAAGATGAGTTTTTGATAGAAATTAGTTAAAAGATGGAACTCTAATTTTCAAGTATATATTTTTATTCTTCTCTAATTCTATGATGAAATTAATTCATATAATTTATTTAAAGTATCATAAAACCAAAAATGTGTTATCCTAATACCTTATGTTTTGTTGAACTGATGGCATTTTAAATCATCATAGATTGATGACTTTCAGGACCTCAATTTTAAACTTGTTTATGAATGATGTCATCATTCACTACCTATAAATATTTGTGTTTTTTCTATAATTATATGACTCTTATTTCCACAAATGTTCTGCTAATCAAGATCATAATTTGGTGGTGACCCTTTCATTTCTCTTTTCCTCTTTTTAAGACTGAATTTTATTATCCAAATATCCGATGTGGGTTTTCCCACAAATATATTTTCTATTATCAACTTTTATTTTCAATGAACAATATCAAATTGTGAGGAAACAATTTATTGAAAAATTGAATAATGTAACACCCCAAGATTTCATAGTATGTACTTTTTCAAAATAATTCAATAAGTTGCACTACACGCAACACCAAGTTCAAGCGCACCATGAATTACCAAACAAGCTATTCAAAAGAGGTTATGAATAGTATTAGCTAAATTTTGATCATTATATAATCCTTATAATTTTAGAATCCATATTTTTAGTTTCTTAGACATAATCTAAGAACAAATTCATTTTTTCAGATAAAAGAAGTATATTTCAAAAATTCACTTTTACCAACTTTTAATAGTTAACCCTTTTTAAATCCAATATTTTAAACTTTAATATATTCAATTTGACTAAATAAATCTATTACTTATAATGGTGACATCATAATTTAACAATTTAACACCCCAATATTCCACGGTACACTTCTATTTGAATAATACAGTAGCATGTGTTGTACGCAACTTCGAGTTCTAACACACACCACAACCAATCAAAGTAGCCATTATGAATAGTAATACCCACTTTCTAAAATTTTATCAATTTTATCTCTCAAAATTTTCTTCATTTTTGGAATCTTAATATCAAATTTAGCATAGGGTAAAATTTTGGTACTTGTCAGATATCTATTATATTTTGATGAATAGTAAATATTACTAAATTTTAATTAAAAACAACTTTTTAAATCAAAATAATTAGTAGAGATAAATTACTAATTTGAGTGGTTTGAAATTATATTAAGAATATATTTTTACCATTTAATACAATTTTGGTAATTGGACATAATTTCACAATTAAACTGGACATAAACAAGTGTCAAACTTTTGAGAGTTATTATATCTTAAAAACACGCTTTTTGTTTTGACAGGGGGAATTAATTTTAAATTAATTTCTACCACTTCTGTGTTTTGAATTAGGAAAAATAGATTCCATATTTGTAATCAGGATTTCTAAATTGTGTAAACATGTAACTTTTATTTTTAGACATTTTGAATAATGTTTCGGTAAATAATTTACTTACCATAGTTAAAAGGTAAATCCGGTAAATAAGGGCTAAAAATATAATTATAATAATACTAAATTTCCCTAAAACGTGTACTAACATTATTGGTGGATACATGTCCGACCATGGGAATATTTGGGTCAATTTTTGGGACACCATGGACCAACTTGTAGGTGATTGGGACACTTTATTTTAATTAAGACAAAGTAAATACAAAAATGACATAAGCTTATATCTTTTAGAAAAACAATTTTTACATAGGGTTATATATGTTTTATTTTCGATTATAAATATTCATTAAAAATATAAAATTATCCACTTCATAATGATATTTAATTTATAATTTTTATAAATTGAAAATTTAAAAATATATATGAAAAAATAATGATGCAATATTTTTCATTATTAATGGAAGAATCAAATAATTGGTATTAGAAATGATAAAATATATATAATTTAAAAGTTTTGATGACATAAACGAATTTTATTGGTTAATATGAAATTTTAGGATTGCTTAAATGAATTGGGTTCGAATTAATAATGCTGTTAAGACTTTAAAAAAATCAATTATTGAGTAGTGTCAAAATTTACATAAATGAGTTCTTAAAACAAATATTATATTATTAATTTATATTCTATTCCTAAAAACCTAATGTTTGGCCAAAAGACTTATATAATTATTGGTGTATCATTAATGGACCACTTGGGGGTCTGTTGGATGTATATAGTAATTTTATTAACTATATATTATAAAAATACAATTTGGCATGGTAAGTGTTAAACTAATTAACCAAGAGTTAAAACTAAAAGATACGGTTAATATAATGACCGAAAATTGTCTAAAATATATTGGTTGAA
Organism: Viscum album; assembly: GCA_963277665.1. Classification (NCBI taxonomy): domain Eukaryota; kingdom Viridiplantae; phylum Streptophyta; class Magnoliopsida; order Santalales; family Viscaceae; genus Viscum; species Viscum album. Next base: position 15,259 of record CAUJRU010004391.1, on the reverse strand, counting down.
AGTATTTAGAACCATTCACAAGTTATAATTTGAATAATACACTTTTTATCCATTATAAATTGAATATGAATTTATTATAAATTAATACTTTAATATTTTCCAAAAGAGCCCCTCCTCCCCCATGTAAAAGGCCCCAACTTCTATCAAATTCTTCACACCATAAAAGCCTTTTTTCGGACAAACCATGCCCAAATACTCTATAAAAATACCTAAATTCATCCTAGAGGCCTTAGTTTTATTATAAATTCAACCTATGGAGACCTTTTGATCAAATCAAAATGAAGAACCCGGAGAAGAGGTAATATCTTCACCATCTTATTTATTGTTCCTTTCCTCTTCAACTTCTTATTTCCTTTTTATTTCCATTCTAAAATATTAACTCCAGTATCTTCTATATATGGTGATTTTATTAAAATTATGGAACAAACAAATTCTTTATTCTACCAATCCCTTGAATGACATGTCACCATACGTACATACGTACGGCCTACCGTCTCCACGTTGTGATGTAATTGTTATTCAATATATTATTATTTATATGGATATAATAATAATGTATAATTCATGTAAATAATAAATATAATAGGATAATGATTCTTTATATATGATATACCATCCAATTATATATTATTTTAATATCAAAAGAATTATATTTTCGTTCCTGCGTACGTACAGATTACCGTATCCACGACGCGATGAGATTCATTTCCAAGTTCACCATTCATCGATGATTATAATAATATACATTACTAATAAGTATGTAATATATGAAATAATTATTCTACTTTAGATATATATATTTATATATGTATAAGTATTTATGTACTTACATTCATTTACTTTCGCTCAATACTATATGAAAACAGAAACAACGTTTATGCGTACGTGCGGACTACTGTCTCCACAAACGGTGTTTTCCATTTCATATATATGTCTATTATACATATTTATATTCTAAATATATATGATATATTTATCATGTTTTATATTCTGGAAGTATTTAAATCATGATCTTAGTGATAAAATCAAGAGTAACAAGTTAAAAACGTACGATAAAGAAAATGATTATCACCTGAAATGTTAATTTAACATGGAAATTATTATTAAATGGGAAGTATAAAGTCATAAATGAGTCATGTATGATATCAAAAACATTAATATGGTTCAGGTATAATTTAATAACATAGTATTATCTTATTAAAAGAGGTTAAATGTACCATCGACTAAAGGAAAGTTTAAGGTAAGGGTTTTTCATCTCACTCGTTATTTCCATGAGATTCATGCCATATTGCCACTATTACCTTTTGTGTGGTGTATGTACTACCCATAATTGTATTAATTGTGTAATAAACTTTAATTTATGTGTACTTACATATTCAGTGTAAGATACTTCTTTTATGTGTTGTATGTTTCATAAGTAACAAAATTGGTAAGGGTTAATTCCCCAATCTGATTATTATATGAGATTGTTTATGTCTAAGTATTTAATAGGAAATTTTTATCATCCAAGTCCATTTTTCATAACAATTATTTCAAAATGAAGATTTTATTGATTTTGAATGGTACTATTTATCAAGATCATAATTTCAAATGATTTAAATATTTATCTTTCTAAATCATTTTAATTAATGTCCATGTTTTCAGAATGATTTTAAGGATTTATTTATATAGACATGATTGTTTTGAAATGATAATTATTTTAAAAAGTTTCATAGTGGTATGGGACACTTTGATTCTAAAATCTATTTTAAATTTATTCCTCTATAAATGTGTTACTTTTAAATGATTTTACAAAAATCAAATTTCTCTAAAAAAGATTTACTCATAATTTCCTTCTATATCAACATCCTTTGATGGATTTTAAGCTTATTTGATGTTGATTTATTATAAAAAAACATCCATTAAAGGTTTTGTGATATTATTGACTATGGATGTGTTATTTTTATACAATATCATTGTTTATAGAGAATGTATTGACATTTTGTATGCTAGTTTTAATATGAAAGTTTATGTTATGTTTAAACCTATTAATATATGGAATACACTAGACTTATTAAGTGACAGGTGGAGCCCTCTATAGCTCCTCGATGCATCGATAGGTCTCATGAGACAAACTACAGTCTTCGCAAAAGGCCTTGGAAAAACAATATTTGTAGTCATCGCATGAGGCCTTGACTATGTGGTTATGATTGTCTGGCATTATGCATTCCATCAATATGAAAGTGATTATTGATATTTCATGTGATTATTCGACTAGTAGAATATCCATGTGAATAATTAAAAGGAATTATTTAATTTTATCATTTCCATATTATGCTGAAGTTCATGTTTAAATGGCTCTTGTTTTAGTTATACATTGCCTTAAATGTCTATGCTTATTTATGAATGTTTCTGTTGTATTTCTTACCCTTACTGAGCAATTAAGGTCACCCCTTTCTATGTTTTATTTTTCCCAGGATTCCAAGAAGTGTATTGTGATTGATATACAGGGTTAGGACATGGGAATAATAGCATTCATAAAGGATTATTTGTGTTGTTTTGTATGTTATGATGTGTAATGTAACATTCATTTATGTAATCTATATTCCAAGACTGCTAAACTGATCGTTCCTTCGGGACATGAATCTTTGTAATCATGCCAATGTGTTAAAATAATACACCGGCTCTGGGTAACTGGGGTCGGCGGGTTACAATTATAGTGTCCAAATTATAATATTTCCAGCTAGATGTAATTTATCATTCATAATCTATGAAATATATAGTACGCTGGTGAAGTTTATGGAGAGGAATTCATTTTTAGTGTTATTCCTAGTATTCTATTATTTTGATACATTTGGGAAGAGATGATGATATTAATAAGTTTTATATGTGTATCATAATTCCAATTTAAATGTATTGAAATTAAAATTTGGAAGTGATAAATAAAATATTTAATAAGAAAAATAATGTTTCTATATAAGTATATATTGATAAAATATAACACATAATGAAAATATTAATTAAAAAGAGTGCAATGAGATGTGTATGAAAAAATATTTATAAATAGATTATTTTATATTACCATTTCATCCTATAGATAAACTAAATGATAATACAAAAAATAATTTATATCAATTCACTACTTGATTTTATATCATTTTCATGAATTATAGTGGCTAAACTACATTTAACAGTCAAATATATTGTCATTTCTAACAAAAATTGACGATAATATGAGAGAGGCATATTCATAGATAAAATATGTGGTTTTCCCAAAATATTGGCCTATAATAGTTAAAGTAGAAACCAGAAATGGTGGTATCTAATTCTTCTAAAATAATAAAATAATACATTTTTATCACAACTTCTTACACCCCCCCTAAACCGTAATCACAATTTTCCCCCAATCTCAAAAATATCACTCCCTCACCATACACTATATCCTTTGCTCTATATTTTCTTCATACCTCCCACCCAAACTCCACCATAATATCCCCCTATCACAAAATATCCATGAAAATCCCTCACCCTCCCCATAAGTGCTCTATTTTCATAACCCCACCCACTACCGATCAACTGGCATTTCCCCCAACTATTACAACACCTTACATAAAGACATATATTAATGTTTTATTAGATAGAAGTGGGATATTTTGGATGGTTTCGGTATAACTCAATTGAAATTTCTATTTTGGTTAAGGATTTACTTTTCTTTTGGAATTTGGATTGTTATTTGTGTGTATGAAGGTGAATTTGACAAATGTTTTTCTAAACAAGTTTTTAGGTTCTTTATGAGATTGGGGATTTGAATGTCACTAGAGTGGGCTTCTAGTTAATTTCTAGAATTTTATGTGACATAGAATTTTTAGTGGGGGGAAACTATGTACCCATTGGACCTCATAGTTTCCCTGGTGGCCTACTAGTGCAACCTGGTACTCAATGGTTCCTAACATGGTACCAAGTATGCTATATAGGGTCTTTTTCTCATAGGGTTTTTTTTTTCAATTCGACCATTACTATTTTATATCATATTTCCTTACCTATTTAACTTCAAACCATCCCAAAAAAATAAAACATCCTATATGGATTCATTAAGACTCCATCATTTCATTCATGCCACTATTTTTATAAATTTTCTAGGGTTTCTCTAGGGACAATTCAATGGAAATCCATTACCCCTCTTCTTATTTTCCACTTTTAACCAATTAGCATAATTTTTGATTTATTTTAATGATTTTATATGATTAATTCCTCCAATTCAAGTTCTAATATATAAGTAATTATCATATATTTTCTAGAGGGATCTTATGTTGGGTTTCTTCCACCCATTTATTACCATTTTGTTTCAAGGTTATTTATGTATGATTTAATGTTCTCTTTCCTTAATTTAGCCAGAAATTAAAATAATAACATTAGGTGATATTTATTTATTGATGAAGTTATTTTTTAATTAATTTATTTCATTGAATATATGGGATTACCTAGCCTTTGGTTATTTTTGAAATATGATGTTTTTTTATTTCATGTTTCTTTTAGTGGAATTCTCTATGATTATTATTTTTTGTTTTTGATAGTTTTATCATAGTTAATTTATATTTATATTGATTGTGGTAGGTGGTGTAGACCCTTTAGAGGATTATCAGGATATGCATGTGACATGTTTACCCAATTTCTTCCAAGTATCCAGGAATAAACCTTAAATTATTTTTTTATAAATATGAATAATTAACTTCTAAATGATTATTTTACATAAAATATTCATCTTTTAAATTTAGGTTTATATGATATAAATTCGTGTTGATTTCCCTCTTATTTCATTTATGGTACATTCAATAAAAATTGGTTTTTATTTACTTATAATAATTTCCTTTATTTTTTCCTAGATGTTATATGAGTTAGGAAGACTATGTTTGTATTTTTACCATGGAAATAATCATGAAAAAGTGCTATCACATATTCCATTTATGATTAATAGGAGTGAAAAGGGACTCTACATTTTTCTTCAATATTAAACATCTCTAGGAAATTTTAAATATGAATTGTGGTTTCATGAAATTCCCCTTACTTTCTTAGTTAATTATGAATGAAATATATCCTCATGAGTATAAATTGTGTTAATATATATTTAAATCAAATCCTTCAATTAACCACAATAAAATATATGCCAATGAACCACATCTAACACTTGTTTAGGTGCATGATTCATTTTTGATGTGATGGATTAGTTATATAAATAAGAGTAATTTATTTGAGTTAAAAAGAACAATTGATTTAGTTTTAAAACAATTATTTATTATAAGAATATAAAATGGGTTTTTTATATAGGCCATGGAGAGTAATGTTATTTATGAATCATTATTTTTAATGGATATTTTTAAATAAATTTGTTAATTAAAATTATTTCTCTTCTAAAACATTTTATTAAAATATATTTAACAATTAACTCTTCAATTTTCCCTTCTCAATCTCTATTACAACCTATTGATTCATAAAAATGTGTAAACAATTATTTTATAAAATGGTTATTATAAATTGGTTTGTTAAATTTTTTAAGAGTTTAATTTGTCAATATTTATTGATTTATGTAATTATTAGGAAGTTTCGCTTTATTAAAAATCATGAATAAATTTCTATGATGTGATTGTTTTGAGTCATCATGAGAGACTCTATTATTAATGAGTAACAATGGACCAAATTATTAATAATAGTATGTATTTTAGTTATTTTGAAATTTTATTATTAATTATGCCTTATCCAGTATTTTCTAAGAAATCATAATAATGTAGTAAGGTTATTGCTTCATTTGAGTCGACCATACCATGTCATATAATATGAAATTTTTCATGGATGATTAATTTTTTTTTTCATTTTACTAGTATGTATAGTGGGTTTATTATGTTATTCCTTGGGTTTTATTAGGGTTGAGATAAATTTTATTAACTGTTATATTAGTTTATTTTATTAATGTGATTTTTTTAGTTTTTATATTATTTCATTCCATTTCCATTTCTTTTATAATTGTATGGAACTGTGATAATGTATATGACAGGTGTTCATTATAATTCATTATGGATGATTTTTATTACATAAACATGGGTTATAACCTATAATATATTGTAAATAATGTCTATTACACAATTATTTGTCATGTTTATGAAATTTATATTTTTCATGTGTATTTATATTATTTGAATCTTGTCAATTTAAATAATATACAATATTGTAGTTATATAATGCTTGATTACTTCTGTAATCTAATGAAATATAGGATAAACTCATGGGATGTATTTTTTTTACATTGATTGAGAATATATTCTAGTGTGTGTTATGAGCTCATAATGTTGTAAATGATTTTTTTTGAATTTCACTATTACACCAGTACATCCTATGAGATTTAATTAACATGACATACATTATTCCCTTTCACCATGGGATGGGTCTCTAGTTCCCTAGATTGTTACAGAAAAATATATCTCTTTGTATGTATTATTATATATAAGAGTGTCTGTGTTCAAGGGTGTGTGTGTGTGTGAGTGAATTATAAATAGGTTGACGTACAACATAAAATAGTGGTCATTGTTGGTGTATAAACTCATATTATTGAATGATGCTCGATTTAAGTAGTAATGTAATTTATATTCTCTAAACAAGGAGTTACTATATATAGTTTGTACTCATATTTAAATTGGTTAATTATTTTCCCTTTTTATATTCTATAATTATTATTACAAAATATGTTAATTTATAAATATGTAATTTTATAGGCATGTTTAGGAATATAACTATTAATTCAATGTGTCAGTTATGGAACTACTAGTGGTTTTATATTGTTTCTTTAAGATTAGAACCTACATGTACACCTTGGTTGGAATACAACATTTATATTTTATTTTAGAAACACAATAGAACATCAGTTGATTTTGGATCTCCTTATATTTCCCCTCATGTATCTTTCTTTAGTGGGATTTTTACCATATAGAAGTTACATCTAGATTGTATATCGGTTGGAGTTCATATTAGGCTCATCATCTATTATGCAATGATGCATCCCTATCATAATCCTTTTTGAACATGAAACAAATTTTAGGGTATTTTTATGCATTTTATATTACATTTTGATTATTCTTGTGTGAATTGGGTTAGTGATTCAGGATATATTTCCCATATATTTCAAGCTTATTTCACTAATTCTGTATTGAAACATTATTTTTCAATGTCTATCTTGTAAATGAGTCTTGTAATACCACCCAAAGGCATTTAAATTCAAGTTGTCATGCCGAATTTAATAATTATAAATATAAACAAACTACAATCAGTAATCAACTATTATGTAGTATTTAATTTTCAATTATCAACGTTGATCACATGATGAAAATTTTAGAGAAGTTAATTTATTCAATATTATTGAATTAAACTACTCATCATTTTGATAGATAGATAATGAATAAAATAAAAAATAAAAAATGGTGGGTAATCACAAATTCATTTGTTTACAGTATCAAAGTACAAAATAATGGACATGTAATTATTTGGTCATTTGAATTTAGTCGAAGTGAATCACTTAGCCCATGTAGGATTTATTCATCTGGATAATTCATTTCATATTGTCAAGTAATCTGAATAATAAAAATATATGTTACCTAATACCTTTTTAAAAATAGAATACAATTATCCCAAGGGTCACAGTGGAAACAAAACTCTTGTTAATGCATTAGGAATCACTACCTTACTCACCAATAAAACAAAGGTCATTTATTAATGAATAATAGAGGAATAAATATAAGGAATGAATAAAATTTTAAAACCCCCAAAATAAACTATTAATTCAAAAAATTCTTATTACCTCAATTCCTCTCCTTTCAATTCACTATTAAATAAATTACCTGAACCATTCCTGATCTCTATGAGAGGGTGAGAAATGAAAGAAAACAAAAAACTAAAAGAATTTAGTGTAAATTTATTTTTAAGGATATACATTAATAATACACCTTCTTCAAGCGCTGGTCTCCATCCACCCTTTAAAGAAGTTGTATGGCCTTGTATTTATAGCAATAATACTTTTTCCGTAGATTTTTAATTTCTATTAATGGAACCAAGAAATCATTCCATGTAATTACTTATGATCTTCATGTGATTAATTTTTCATTCCAGAGATAAATTTCATAAATAAATACATTATAATCCTTTCACCTAGTTTTATAGTGTGATAGGGGATGTCAGACTATGATTTTTTAAGCCTCACCCCTAAGGTTTGTATTTCATGGTTCCTTATTTATAAATGAATTTCTAAATTTATTACCATCTTGAATAGTTGTTTTTCAATGTGAATGTGTTTTACATTTAATTGGGACATTAAATTCTTGATTTGTCAATTATGAGTTGTGAACTCGTGAATTGACTTATTTAAATTAAGTTAGATTCTTACATCATGAATTCCATATCCTTTTATGGTTTTTTTAATGTCATTTCAGAGGTCACCTAGTAAAACTATAATAAAACATGTAATATATTGGAATTATTATTAAATTTAATTACAAAAAACTATGTGTATTATTTTTAATAGTGTATGAAACTAATGCATCTATTTTTATGCAATATATACAATAAAATTTGTCCAGGATTTTTCATTTATAGCCAAAGTAGAAAAATAATTCCCAATTACATACAAAGACCCAAAGATCTTGTTTCCAACTCCTAAGAATTTGGGAGCTCCCTTGGGGTTTAATGGAACTATAATCTAGTTATTGAACGTGAATCTAGTTCTGGTTTGATGGAGCAGAAATTTTTTTAGTGTCTCATCTTTCCACAATAATAACATCTAATGTGAGGTGCATTATTATGTGTCATTAACACAACACTATTTTTCCCTCTAGTTATTTCAAGATTCTAGTTATGATTAATACCCAAATAAATATTCAACCTTATTGTGGGATCTTGTGGTCAACCATCCAGCATTATATCTTTCCTTTTGTGATCAATATTTATACCAATTATATCATTTAGATCAATATGTTTACTTTCCAGAGATTCATTTGTTTGTTTCACTTAATCTATGAACTCCACTTTTAGTTCTTATGTTATCTTTGTATCATGATTTTTTTTAATTAGGATTTTCTTCTAAAATTTCGCATTCCTTCGCATATTGAAAACATATTGATCTCTTTCTTAAATAAAATTGATTTTACCTTTACCTATTTAAGTCCAACTACCTATCTCTCATTTCAATTATTTTAATTTTAGTTTTTACTTAAAGGCATTTTCTATGTTCTCACTCATTGATGATTTAAGGATTTTAATTTCAACCTTTAACTCATAATTTTAATGTCTTTTCTATTTCATATACTATTTGGTATCATTAAACACCTTTCATTATATGTTTTTTATCTCCAATCATATAACTAATCAAGTGTAGCTTCTAATAGTATCTGAAGGTAATTTTTTTGGAATTCTCTTTTTTCATTGTCACTATCATCTCTTATTTGACAATTTATAACATCTACCACCAAAGCATCTACTTCATGATATTTTCAGTACTCTAATTAATCGGCCTCAAATTCTTCATAATTGTCATCTTCATTTGAATATAGATTTTATTTTTTAAAGAAATTTCTCTTGGTACTCCTACTAATATTCACATAGGTTGAATACTTCTTCTTTGTAAATATTTCATTGATTTTATAGTCATTATAAAACATATTAGAACATTTTTCAATAATATTTTCTATAATTCTGCATTGAAACCATGAAAGTGGAAGTTTACCTTTGAACATTTATCTTCATATTTTTATATTTTAGGGGATAAACGACATGATATAATCCACATTTTCTTCCTCATAACTATCCTCAATATTGACATTCTCCATGGCCTCGAATTACACTTCATTGGACTTCCCATTTTCCATAACATCATTATCGTCATTTATCATCTCATATGTGACAAGATTTTTGGGTTATTTATCCCACATAATTTCATTTGGATCATTGTCTTCCAATATAGAAACTTTCGGTTTAAACTGAGTTGGTGGTTTTTTCAAAATTCATATAAAAAAATTTATATCTTCAACAATTTCACTAAGACCATGCATGACTTCCACAACAATATTCACCATGTCAAATAATACATTAACATATTCATTAGGGTGTATTCTCGTATCCTCAATCATGATCTACAGAAACTATGGGTTTTATTCCCTCACATTTGATTCACCCTCATTAATATTTATAATCTTTTCCGACATATCATGTGATAAATTACATTACATCACCATTTTATAGATTTCATTTGATAGGGATGCCAATATATCATTGATTCCCATATAATCTTATTCCAATTTTCTTATTTATACTTCTGATAAAACATGACTATCCATACTGGTAAAAATTCCATTCATTGTAACTATATATACATCAAAACCAAATGATCAAATGAACTGCTTTATTAAATTATTCAATAGCTAAAAATTGTTTTAATCAAAATCCCTTTTTCATTAATTGGAACCATTTCTTAAACTATGAGAGAATATCTTAATTTAACAATTTAGTTCTCATACAAATTTTTATCTCATCTAGGATAAATACAATGAGACGGGTGGGGGTGAATTTGGGTGTTACTAATTAAAATAATTTCCCCTTTTGGATCTAGTTTCACTATTAACAACACTATTCTATCCCATTCCCATATCAATGTATGGATTGAAATGAAATCATGTATTAGACACCCTTTTATTACAATGTTTTTCATCACATGAAAATTTTAATGATGTGTACAACAAAATTGGGCCATGGTAACAAAATTACTAAGGCTCACTTTCAAATCAAGGTTTGGTCTTGATCACATCTATGCCCAGGATTACTACCATTCTAATGCTTAGGGTCAACTCACATCTTTCCCAAGGGTCAATACCAATCTCGCTATTGATGGCTCATTACTAGTAGAAAAGACCACTTTTTTCCTCTTATATTACTCAATACATTTGAATGGATCCACAAATAATATATGGACATATAGTTACCTTCATTGTCAATAATGAATTCATCCTCAACTGTATATATATGATCCGTTGATTTTCATTTTGGGATGACCCTTTATTTCTATTCAAACAACTATATTTATGACATCAATTGTTCGGAAAAGTAGACCGTAATTATCATTGATGTAGACATAGTTATTACCCATAATTTAGAATCATCGTTAAGAAATTACAAGTCTTCATTTCAATGTATTGAATTTAGAACACAATGAACTCCTAATATAAGTATAGAATAATGGTGTAGATCCTCTATATTATTTTTATTCTCCTTCTAATTTTGGATATACAATGATACTGCTCACATGTTAATTTTTATGTGTATCTACATGTGAAAGACTATATTGTGATACCCATGTGTGATACCCTAATACAAACCTCCTTGTGCAAGATCCCAATGCCTATACCTGTGTGAGATCCTTGTGTGTAACTTGAATTTTCTTTTCACAAACTCTTAAAGATTACCCTTGGTGTGAACCCCAAGTGGGAACCACTAATGCTAACCCAATTATTTCCTTTCATGATCTCTTGTCTTGAACCACTTATGCGAAATTTTTTCATGCTTTGCATGAGCCTTTTTTTAGATCATGTTAAAACATATGTCATGTCAATCACAGATACTTCTTCATGAGATCTCTCTATGAAACTCCTTCATGAGATATCTCCTCTATCCTATTTATTAGACATTGATTAAAGTAGCTATTTTAGGAAAAACATTGTTGGCTATTAATGATGGGTAAAGGGGTATTTATAGGCATATTCCCACCACCTTAACCCTAGAAATCGTGAACAGCTATCTGTTCCATCGCCTCTTTAATCGTTTACTGCGAGCCCCCATCACAAGATCAATTTATAATCATGCAAAGGTATGCGATGTTGTATTCTAGTTCCTTTGGTGATCCATCACGATATCCAAATGCAATCATAAGAACTATTTGAAACCCCATCGTGATATCCAATGAAAATCATGATTGCTGCAAAACATCTCAATACAAGATCAATTCAAAATTGATGCTTCATGATCCTCCTAGTGCAATATCTTAGTGCAAGTCCTATTTTTTCATTAATGATATTTGGGAACAAGACCTTTTCATTATTTTTTCATGATCATGGTGAAAATCATGTTCATGATTTTCATAGGATCAAAAATTCACACTATTCGTGGGATAAAATATTTTACTCTTACAAGAGATAAAGATTCATTTGGTCTCCATTATCTTAGTTTTGAATTCATGCTCTACGAGATCAGACATGTAAGCTAACTCTACATGCATTCTTTAATATCAATACTTATTAAAAAACATAAAACCTTGTAAAGATCCCAATTAAACCATAAAGGACCATCATGAGGGTTTTTTTCCTGATAGACCTTCATTCTAGGAGAAGACTATGTCAGTTGGTATAGCGAGAAGGAGAATTCAGTAACACCATGCATGGATGAGTCTAAATATGTCGCAACAACAAATTAATTTACATTGATTATTTGGATGCAAGTTGAATTATAATATTTAAATATTTAAAATGGGAAACCATTTAAGATTTCATGTGATAATTATTGTTCTTCTATGTTATTTAAAAATATAACAAAACATTAAAGATCCAACCATATAGATATCATATATCATATTATTAAAGAAATGGTAGATGGAAGAGATATAAAACTACAATACATTACTAATATTGATTTGGTTTCATATATTTTCTAAAAATAAATTCTAAAACATAGGTTTCTTGAGTTTAGGAAGAAAATTCATGTTCAAAATTCTCTTATCACTTGGAGAATATCAAGAGGTACCTCTGTATTCCAAAATTCTTTTATGTGAGTTGTGATAAAAAATAAGGGAATTAATGGAGATGTATTTTTCTAAATGGATTTAATTTAATTCAATGTTGGTAAAACTGGATGTATTTTTAAGGGGGAGACTCCATTAGGATTTATTTATCCAGTAACACATTTATCTTATTTTAAATTGTATTTATTTAACTGGAGATCTTGATTAATTAAATTTTTAGAAAAAAGGGGGAATTATTATTGTGCACTTTTGCATTCTGATTTTTTTTATAAAGTGTGTGCATTATATTTCATTAAATTTGATAATTTATGAGCTTTATTTCATATGCATGATTTTTTAAAAGACAACTTATAAACCATTTATATTATATCTCTTATTTTCTACATCAGGTGCACTCAGAGGGACATAGAGTTTTCTAATTAATGTCTCATTTCCAAGTATAAGGTGATGTAATTCCTTCTTTTACGAAAATTATAGAACATGTTTATGAGAATAATGGTGAGATAATATAACCCCAATTACAATTTTTATTTGATATTAACTATGTGCTAGTAAATATGATACAATAATATTGACTTTTTGTGATGGGATATAAGTGGAGGTATATTGAAAATAAAATACAAGGGGGGGGGATTATTGTACCCAATTGTTTCATTTATTATATCATTATGGTTATATGTGTTTGGTGAGTATGGATAAAGTAGTCATTCCTATATAATTGATAGGTACGATGAGGGGATATATATTTAATTTATATGGATTCATTTTATTTCATTGGATTTCAATCATGAATATATATTATTAGTTTAAATTTGATTGTTGTTTGTGATGATCTTCAATATCAAATACATGTGTTAAAAATGCCACATTTCTTACAACATTGTTTGAATGATTAAAGAACAACATGCTATATGAATTTTACTTTTTAAATAAAGATAAATTAAAATATAAGAATAAAAGAGTAATATCATAACTATTTATTTATGATTTTAATAAAAAGTAAGTAGCCAACCCTTGAAGTCATCCTATGAGACCCATGTGCAACCACTATTGAAATGGGAACAAGGGTATACCTCAATCCTATTTAAATAAGTCAGGGGTCCATATATAATCCCATATAAGTGAAATGTGTTAAAGGGGATTGTTTATATTTTTGGGCCTATATATATGTCCCACAGAGTGCATGCCAACAGGTGTGAAGAATTTGAGCTGGTCTCAGTTTTGTCTGAAGCCCATGATATTCCCATGTGTAACTAGTTCTTATCCATAGAAGACAAATCGAACTGAAGTTGACATGGCTTAGATGACATACTAGTGAAAATAAGCATTTTATTTTCAATATGGGGAGAGCGCTATGTGGATTATTATTCACTTATAAATTAAAATAAAGAAAATGATGGATTTTGTTATATTTGATTGCCTATTTAAATATAAATCATCTAATCAACATGAGACATCATATCTTAAACCTCCTATGATTGATCCCTTCAAGAACATTCCCTTGGAGGATGATGGATTCATTATAAATAACTAGTGTGGGACTCATTCACCTCGTAGGATCTTTAATGGTTTTATTATGCGTAAAAATAATCTACATATATATTTATACCATGAAATAATATATATTTGTGATGATAAAACTTGTGGGGAAGATTGAATCATGGGGCGGTTTTAATGGACTGTATTTCGGATTATAGTGAAGAACCTAGGAGTATTCTCATAGAATATAATATGCTTTATGATGAATGTAATGTTTTTCTAATAGCGCTGAGTTATATTTTTTCTTTAGAAAAACTAGTGTATTTTGAGAACTGCATGAAAACCAATTGATATATTGATTGATTGATGATTTCAGGATAAAAATAGGACATGTGGACATGCTGAAATGTGGATAAAGAAGATAAATATCATTTATGGGGATACTTTTTTAATGAATAAAAAAATAATAATAGTATATGATGATCCTCCATTAATGCTTTTTTTGCATGAATGAAATAAAAAATAATAAATTTTAAAATCATATGTGTGTTTTTTAGTTGATCAAGTAGAGTTCACATATAGTATTTTGTAGAAGAATAAATGGTCTCATGTTCAACCATAAATGAAATGATGTGATAGAGGCTGATTTTCAGAGTTTCTATGTAATGATTTCTATTTTCAATAATTGTTTAGGGGGATGAATTAAAATTATTTGTGGATATGATTAAATATTCTATATAGAGATGCTATGTAGAGATCATTGAATGATAATAAACAAATTTTCAAATTCAAAAAATTATCATATGATAACTATTTAGATAAACAATGTCTACTTTCTTATAAAAATGAGGTAGACTCAAAGATGAAAGAGGAGTCATTTTTGTGGAATACATTGGTCGATACTGAGTGTTCTGATGTGCAGAGATGATATTATAAGAAAATTATTTATCACTCTCAGTGAAGATATGAGTTTGTGAAGCA
>CAUJRU010004390.1:0-17829 GCA_963277665.1 Viscum album | reverse complement strand
ACCAGAAGAAAAATAAGGTATCTAAATAACCCAAATAGTATATATTGAAGTAATAAAAGGAAGAAAAAATAAACTCCCCATGTCCCAATGGACACAAAAAACTATGTATAAAGGATCAACAACAACCACCACCTCTAAGTGTTGTTTTACCCTAACATGAACTCGGAAGAAGAAAATATAAAAAACCCTAAAGGAAACTGTAAGATGTGAGATAAAACCCCAGTAGGGTCTCAAAAGTCTTCCATAATAAGATTCTAGAAAAAATAAACCAAATCATGATTTAAATTACAAATAAAATAGGCATGGTAGTATAATTTTATATTTGAAAATTGATTTTCTTTTCAAATGATTGAAACATTTTAAATAATAGTTTGAAAAATATTTTATATATAATAGTTTATATAAATTACTAGTAATGAGTAAAATAATTTCACTTTCATTGGATTATATATCCAAGTAATAATAAAAAGGCCCATGGTTATCTACATTGATGCATGATAGTTCATACTTATGTGATCATCACTCATCTCATATTGTTAAGCACGACAGTATGTGTACACACGTCCCACAGAAACTGGCCAAATATGACTCATCAACATCCAATTATGGATAAGATCCACTAAATTAATTTTTCTTTATATTCGTAAAGTATCAATCAGTTTTTAGGGAATTACCATCCTATAATGATTTTCCCATATTATCCATTAATTACCCAAGATTTCATGATATCTATCAATCAATAAAAAATGTGAACATTATTTAAAAATAGTACAAAAATAAAATCGCCCCATTTTTAGTCTCAATATGGTAATTTCAATTTAAAAACAAAAACATGAGTTTTTAATGAATTCATGCATTTTTCAAGATAAAACAAATCATATGTTTTTTTAAATCAATATAATTCATTTTTCTGAAAAGTAAATTCCCCAAATCAATTTCATAATTTTTATCAAATTCAAATCACACCCCAATTCCCAATTCTATTAGAATTGGAGGGTTTCCCAAACAATTCATTCCAATCCTATTTCAAATTACAATTCTCAATGAATTGGGTTTTCATAATTTAATTGAAATTATACTTAAAAAATCAAGCAAACCATGTTTTTATTAAATGGTAAATCTCAATGAAACCACTTACCTTCATCATAAAGATTACATATCCACTAGTGCAGAAAAAAATTTTTACGTCGGTTATTTTTCATTTTTTACGTCGGTTTCTAGCCGACGTTAATACGAGCGACGTTATAAATAACTTTTTTGATGTCGGTTATTTAAAAACCGACGTCAAAAACAAAAAATTGCGATGTTTATGACATCAGTTATTTTAGAACAGACGTGATAAATAAAATGGGAAGGGTTTATCACGTCGGTTCTTTAACAACCGACGTGATAAAAGGCCTGGAAAATGGTTTATCACGTCGGTTATTAAAAAAACGACGTGATAAAAGAACAGGGAAATGGTCTATCACATTGGTTATTAAATAACTGACGTGATAAACCTGGGGGTGGGGGGTTTATCACGTCGGTTATTAAACAACCGACGTGATAAACCAGGGGGAAAGGGGTTTATCACGTCGGTTTTTTAATAACCGACGTGATAAACTGGGGGGAGGGGGGTTTATCATGTCGGTTATTATATAACCTTCGTGATAAACCGGGGTGAGGGGGGTTTATCATGTTGGTTGTTATATAACCGCCATGATAAACCAGGGTGAGGGGTTTTTATCACGTCGGTTATTATATAACCGCTGTGATAAATTGGGTGGAGGGGGTTTATCACGTCAGTTATTAAATAACCGACATGATAAACCAGGGGGAGGGGGTTTATTACGTCGGTTATTAAATAACTGATGTGATAAACCATTTTCCATGCCTTTTATCACGTTGTTTATTAAATAACTGACATGATAAACCATTTTCCAGGCCTTTTATCACGTCAGTTATTAAATAACCGACGTGATAAACCATTTCCAAGGCCTTTTATCATGCCCGTTATTAAATAACCGACATGATAAACCCAATTTTTTTGAAAAAATTTAATGCAGTCATCTGCTCTCCACCAGAATCAACCAGAAAACAAATCAAGAAATCGTACCACAAAAACAGAAGTAGATCAAAATTAAGCATGTACATTGATAACATATAAAACTTACCCCCTAGATAGCCCCCACCCTCATGTATACCCCATGGACAGCCCTCCCCCACCCCGTTTGAGCCCTCACCCTCATGTATACCCCCTAGACAGCCCTCCCCCACCCCATTGGAGCTCCCACCCTCATGTATACCCCTTGGACAAACCTCCCCCACCCCATTGGAGCCCCCACCACACTTCTGGACTGCCCCCCGACCCCCGGACAGCCCCTAACACCCCTCGACAACCCCCCACCCGCCTGAACAACACCCCCTCCCCCCCTTACCCCACTTGACAGCCCCCACCACACCCCTGGACAGCCCCAAACACCCCTGGAACCCCCCCACCCTCATGTATACCCCCACCCCTGGACATCACTCCCACACCCCTGGACCGCCTTCCCACGCCCCTGGACAGCCCTGCCACCCCCCTGGACTGTCCCCCCACCCCACCGGACAACCCTCCCAGACCGCTGGACACCCCCCAACCCCACTGAACACACCCCCACACCCTTGGAACCCCTCCCCCACAGACCCAAATCCATACCAGAAAACCATCATAAGTAAACCAAAACAAGAAACAGAGAAAAATTAAACATTCACTTATATAACATTCAAAACATACACTGTCAACTTCAAAAAAAAACTAAATCCAACCTAAACAACTACCAAATACACAATTACAACGACAATATTCAAAATTACATTTTACATTACAAACAACTAAAATTCAATCAAACCTGTAAAATAATTTGACCACTCCACTTGTAAGTGTTTGATGTCTTCAGCAGTATAGGGTTTAGGGTCATCAAAAAGCTACAAATGAAAAATAAAGTAGTTAACGTGTATAATGAATAAATCAAATTGAAATATTATGACAAAGTTTAAGAGGAAATCGTACCAGGTCAAAATTCACAACTGTCCCAGTTGTTATTATTTCATACATAAATCTTAACATATAATATCCGCATTCGATGAGGCCTTGTTGTTCATGAAAATTCTGTTTGAATGAGTGTAAATCCAATATATTATTTTTATGTAATAAATCAAAAAGTACAAATTATAAATGGATATTTACCTTCGCATTTACATATTTGATCTTTGCATTTCTTTTCTTTGTGTTTTTTTGAAAGTAGGCCCATGCACTGTTAGAAAATAATACGAATGGGGTAAATTTAAAATTCATTATAATTTATAAAACTATTGAGAAATTGAAACTTACTTTTCCAACATATTCTTAAAACTTTCCCGCACATCACCATGGACAGAGCATATCCAATAAAGGGTTTTCTCCCTTAGGCAAAAAACCCCTAACATCCAATGATCACTGATAAAAGGAAATTTGACGTTAGTGGTTTTTTATGTTAAAAGATAATTAACTCTTTGAGAGAAATGTGTTTCATACCTCTCACAAAAAGGCATCATCCAACATTGTGCGATTATATTCTTTTCAAATCTTTCAGCAATATAAAACATTCTTTGTTCCTCATTCAGTGCACATGCTTCAGGGGAAATCAATTGCGGGTCCATGAATCCATATACTTCTGTCAACTCATTCCTCTCACAAATTTTATAAAGATACCTAATACAAAACATACATAAGTATACATTTTTAATAAATATAATGCAGGGAAAAGGTGTTAAGACTTACATGGAAAACATTTGCGCCACATTGATGCCCAACTTATATCCAGTAACAAGCTCCATGATATCAGTTTTTATAATCCCCACTCTTATTTCACGTCCACAAACATGAGATTTCATTGGAAACTCATAATAACCCGACAACAAATGTGAATATCTTGACAATCTGTCAAGACCATTTGAATCTGTATATGATGTCATATCCATTTGTCTTTGTTGTTGTCTATACATTATTTATTTACCTTTGAAGTATTCTTGTAAAAAAAATTGAAAAATATTTTAGTATTCAACTGATAAAATAACTTTATTAAAAAAATAAAATAAAAGATATAACATTCATACCTCTATGGTAATGAGTCGAAGAAGTCTAGATGGCCAAATTAAAAAATGGCCGATACTCTGTCCAACTGTCGCCACCTCATCTGTAGGTATTGGTACCCTAGCTGATCTATCTATAATATCCTGTACAATGACCCTCTAATTCTCTACCTCTAATTGTTGATGATCAACTGTATCTCCTATACAATATAACAACCCATATGCTACTATATGATGTTGAGAATCATCAACATACAACTCGCAATAAGTAGGAAGCTGCGACAGAGGCGTAGGATAAAAAATGGGGTCCGCAGGATGAGGTGGAGGAGTGGGAGCTGCAGTCTGAAATTTTCTTTGCATTTCTGCAAACATAGACTGCACCGACTCTCTAATCTTGTCCTCCATCGTTGCATTAATATTATGTACTTCAGCCTCCAAGGATTCTATTTTTTTTATAAACCCCATCAATGTTAGAAGTTGAAGAACGTGGCAACACTTTTCTTACCGATACACCTACCAGATATCCTCTTACACGACCAGGATGTTCGGGCCTTCCCAATGCTGCAAATAAAATATCTTCCCTCCCAGTAGCTGTAAATGTCCCCTCTGAACTCTTCTCCTCAAGAGAGTCCTGTATTAATTAATTGAACATTTCTGTAATGATTGATATTATATGAATAAAATAGTTAACTTAAATAAATAAAATAGATATCTTACAATCCTCTCAGCTACGATTCTCGATTCTTTCGAAAGATATTTCCCTTTTTTCCCTTCCGAGATCTCTTCCATTTTTCATGTATAGATGGAGGGGATAAAGGGCCCACCTCTCCATAGATTAAAGACTCAACTCTTAGTTGTTGAAATTTTTCCACCATCATTTGTTCTTCCAATAATGCATACCCTCCCTGAGATAAACTACGAGGGTATACATTTTTAGAATGGATCTCCTGATGAGATTTCCTTGTTTTCTGTAATTTAAGAATAAGAAATCATTAACAAAACATTAATAAAATCATTTATATAAGAAAGTTTATAAAATTTTACATTGCCCTTACCATAAATGAATCTTTTCTTCTACTTTCAAAAAACTGTCTCCATGTGTCTTCATCTATAAAAGGATATATATGACATGGATTGTCATGACTCCTATAACCATAAATGAAATCAGATGAGAGGGTTGATTTGAAATCCCTCCATCTCCTGGCAGCCAACGATAAGTATCTCTTACTGACTCCTCCAGTGTCAGGAATATCACATGTCATCTGATAAAGAAGAGGTTAAACATATTATATATACTAGAAACATTAAAAGAATAGTCAAAAAATGACAAAAGATCTTACCAAAATCGTCTCCCACAACTGAGAGATAATCACTTTATCCACACTTCTCCAATCATCATACATAATTCTTATTTTTCTCTTAGCCTGAGTTGCTACAAAACTCTTAAAATATTTTGCATTCGGACCTCTAGGAATATCATCATCATCAAACTCAATGACTATCCTCTGATCCTGCGTACGGGCAAGTGATAATTTTGGTAAATGTGTGCACCCACATTTACCAACCTTTGAACTCTTTGTCATAATAGGATCATGTGAATGTTCATCCCCAGAGGTATGACCAGCAATATGCTCCTCTCCAGAATCATCTGGTTGATCATCTGAATGATCTGTCATTATCTGTCAAATCAAAAAAACAAACGACAGTTCACAAATATAAAAATTTAAATATTTTAGTACTACTGTAATCAGAAAATAGAAAAGTGTACTAAGTTACATAATAGTAAACATTGGTAATATGGTAAGCATGTTAAACAATGGTAAAGATGGTAAAGATGGTAAAGATGGCCATGATGGTAAACATGGTAAAAAGGGTAAACCTGGTAAACATGGTAAACATGGTAAAGTAATTGTCAGTGAACAAAAATAATAGATATATAATTCATGTAATGGTTATAAACATGATAAAGTAAACTAAACAAACTTAAAACAAATAAAAACATATACTTATTTTGTTTTAAAACTTGTTTTAATAAATAGAAAACTTACAATATCAAACATTTATGGAAAAAATAAATGTAAACAAGAAATAAGCATATGTTACCTGTAATTTTAGGAATGTACAAATGGATTGTTTTCCCAAATTCCTTCGTCATGATCGTTCCTTATGGAACAAACTATGTCTTCAACATGATCATCATTATGTTCTGTAAATATTTCCATGGAAGTAGGGATCTCACATAAATTAGCATATTCATCAATTTTATCCTCACCAACATATTGTTTTTCCCTTGTAAAACAACAGTCCACTTCATACCTGATTGATCTACTACATAGAAAATTTGTTTTTCATGTGTTTCCATTATAAAAGAATCAGTTGTGTCTTCCAATCTATTCAGATTAACAAGTGTCATTCCAAATTCATCGTTTCTGACACTGTTGTTACCGTTAAACCATTTACAGTTAAAAACGGGAACTTTAATTTTAAAGTAATCAACCTCCCATATGTCTTCAATCACTCCATAATATGCACTTGATGCAGAAATTGGGTTCTTGTCCTTAGAACTCGAAAAATGCATTGCTTATGCAAACACCAATACACCACTATTCTGAACTGCACTTTTATTGTCCTGAGCTTTCGTATGAAATGTATAACCATTAATGTCATAACCGGACCATGTTATAACATTTAAACATGGACCACCCACTATCCATTTTAATTTCTCTGATACATCTGATCTACCAAGCAAAGTCTTTTTAATCCATGACAAAAAAGTTTTTTGTGCTCATTCAAAATCCACATTTCTTTCTTCTTTGGATGACATTGTTTCAACTCATTAATATGCAATGTGATATACGATTGAGCATAAGCTATGTTATTCAAGATTGATGATTCTAACTTCTTCATCTGTTTAGCTGACAATGATTTGACTTTCAAGACGCTAATCCCCTTTCCCTCATTATTAACTCGTTCATGGAGAGATGGAGGCAAACCTATGTGTTGCGCCGCAGCCATGTAGCTCGTACAAAACTCTGATTCCTCCTCAGAAATATACTTTTCAATAATGGAGGCTTCAGGTCGATATAGATTTTTAACATTCCCCTTTAATATTTTCATATACCTTTCAAAAGGATACATCCAACGAAGATATACAGGTCCACAAAGCTTTATTTCTCGAACCAAATGAATCATTAAATGCACCATTATATCAAAAAAAGTTGGAGGAAAATACATTTCCAATTTAAAAAGTATAAAAATTGCATCCTTTTCCAAAATGTTCAAAGAATTCACATCAATCTCCTTGTTACAAATTGAATTGAAAAAATAACACAACTTCATTATAGTCTTTCTGTCACGAATGGGCAATATTCCATGCAATGCAACTGGTAGAATTTGTTGCATCATGATGTTACAATCATTTGATTTCATACCTATCAACTTCAAGTCCTTCAATAAGACAAAAAATTTTACATTAGAAGAATAACCTTGAAGTACTTTGGTATCATGAAGACACTGACATAAGCTAATTTTATCCCTCTTCGATAATGTATGACAAGTTGGGGGAAGAAATGTTTGTCTTCCTTTAGAAGTGGGATCTAACTCTAAATGTATTCCCATTGATAGTAAGTCTAATATTTCATTAAACCCATATTTAGTCTTTCCTTTAATATCTAACAATGTTCCAATCGAAGAATCACAGATATTCTTTTCCATGTGCCTGAAATTAATATTATGTTTAACTTTATGATACCTCCAATATGGTAGCTCAAAAAAATTGAACTTTTCTTCCAAATATGTCTATCATTACCAGATTTCTGTGTCTTTCCCAATGTCACATCAAGGGTTTTCACCCTCTCAAAATACAAATAAGGGGATAAAGGTTTTGGAGCAGTATCAAATTCTTGTGAGCCATTGATTTCCTTTTTTAGTCTTCTATAAGGGTGTTCCATAGGCAAAAAATTTCAATGACCCATGTACACTGTTTTCCTCCCATGATGCAATTGAAAATATGACGTCTATTGTTCGCAAATTGGACATGCTTTATGCCCTTTAACACTATATCCAGACAAATTTCCATACGCTGGGAAGTCATTTATAGTGAATAGAAGCACTGCATGTAGTTGAAAAGATTCCATTTTATAAGAATCATACACCCTAATACCATCAGCCCATAATAGTTTCAAATCATCAATCAACGGTGACAAGTAAACATCAATATCATTACCGGGTTACTTTGGACCAGATATCATTATACTCAACATGGCATATTTGCACTCCATACAAACTTCAGGAGGGAGGTTGTAAATTACCAATAAAACAGGGCATGAACTATGTGTGCTACTGAGGGTTCGGTATGGATTCATTCCATCTGTGCACAACCCTAGTCTGAGATTTCTCATTTCATTTCCAAATGTAGAATACTGCGCATCAATTTTCTCCCATTGTGGATAATCAGCTGGATGATGTATTTTTCCATCACATACACTCTCTTCAGCATGCCATCTTAACCTTTTTGCATCATGTGAATTAGAAAATAAACGTTTGAAACGATTAATTATAGGAAGATACCAAAATACCATTGAAGGGAGCTTTGTAATCTCTACACCAGCCTGTGATTTTTCTTTCACCTTATACCGTGATGTCCCACATTTAGGAAACTCTGACAGGAATTCATATTCCTTTCTATATATAATGCAGTCATTTGGATAAGCATGTATTTTCTTGTATCCCAATCCCATCGGGCATAATATTTTCTTGGCTTTGTAATGTGAATATGGAAGATCGTTATCTTTTGGAAGAATGTATTTCATCAATTGTAGCAGCTCTATAAAACTTCTATCACTCCATCCATGTTTCGACTTTAGGTTAATAAATCTTAACACCGCTAAAAAAACCGTAAAATCTGTACAACCAGGATACAATGGTTTTTCAGCATCACCATATAGACGCGCAACTGTCGGTTCTATTTCAATTTGTTCTGCTACAATATCGCGGATCATTTCTTCAATTCCATCGGAGTTACCATCTTGCGAATCATCATCATTAGTGACATTCCATCCAGTTTCACCATGCCTAATCCAAGGGCTGTAACTCGGATTAAAACCATGACAAATCATACGATCTTTTATCTCTCTACTTTTCAACTTCTTCATATTCAAACATTTCAGGCATGGACAGAAAAAAATGTCACTACTTGGAACATTTCGTTTTGAAAATTCCAAAAAGGCATCAACACCTTTCTCAAATTCATTGCTCATTTGATGTGCCTTAATCCAACTTCGACTCATTATTACCTATAACAAATATAAACAAAAAATATATATTTTTAAGATAAGACAAATATATGTTTATATGAAAAAAATCATAATTTGAATGTAAAACAATTTAAAATATAAAACAAATCTATGGGTATTTAAGAAAATATTCTTGAATATTATTTTTAAAACAAAATATAGTTAGATATAATAGTTTTAAATTTCATTGAATCAAAAAAAAAAACCATGCCATCTACATAGTTGATAGAAAATTGGAGAAAATGGAGTAAACCTGAGAATCACCCCCCACCCCCCGGACAACCCCCAAAATCCTCTGGATAGGCCCCCACCCCCTTGGACAACCCCCCACACCCACCCACCCTTTTGAACCACCCATGGACACCCCCTAACCCTCCGGAAAACCCCCCACCCCTCTAGACAGCACCCCCACCCCTCCTGGACACCACCCCCACCCCTACCCCTTGAACACCCCCCGGACACCCCCAACCCTCTGGACAGCCCCCACCCCCCGGAAACTCCCAAAACCCTATGGACAGGACCCCACCCCCGTGGACAACCACTCACACCCACCCACCCCCTTGGACACCCCCCGGGACACCACCCGTTTCCACATCTTTGATATGACATTTTTTTAAAAACGCGACATTATTAAAAACATTTCATGAAATATGATGAAGAGTCCAATCATATTTATTATGAAATTTTTCTTACTAGAAAGGGTCTTAGTATTGGATAGAATAATAAATAGTGTCATAAAATAGCAATATAATCCTAAAAAATGCATATAATCTAGCTTAAATATTTGAATAAATATGTTTGTAATTAACCATCAAATCCAAAAGGTGTATGAGAGAACAATTAGAGAAAAACTGGCAATGAGAGATCATAGTCATTGAGGGGGGATGGTTTCAAAGGAAACACAAAATCAAATGAACCGAGACCACTTTATGAAGTAATCCATGAAAAAAAACCTACATCAAATAAAATCGTGAAACATCAAAAAACAAACAAATACCCATTTGAAATAGAATCTAGTATCTTGATTCAGAAACTCTAAAAAATAAATAAATCACAATCTCATTGATTGAATCCTGAATTTCTAAAATAGAACAATACACTGGTTTCACTTTGGTTGGTGGTGCAATTATTTGTTGTATTCGATCATCAATTAGTTTTGTGACATAAAATGAAAAAATCTTTTGAAATACATATAAGTAACATTCATTATTCAAGTTCACATTCTTTTTGTAAAATTACCCATGTCTATATTATCATTAATAAAAAAAATTATCATTATTCTCAACTAAAATCATGAGAATTGTGATATTCCCATTTTTATAAACATATATTAATGATGTTATGATAGAGTTTATCATAACTAATAATATTAAAAATGGTATACTTATCTATAGTAGAGTCCTATAAGACAAAATGGATGCACGATATTTCTGTGACATTTTGATTTTTTAAAGGGATATAATGATGTTTAATACTTCCCAGAAGGGTGAAATTATAAGGGAGTTTAGTGTCTTCTAAAAATACAAAGTGGTTAAAAGTTAATTTGTTTCCATTAAATAAAACAAATGGTTTATCATAGATTTATTAGACTCTATGAGGGTGAATGATAAATATTTATTTTATTATGTTCCATTATAACTCATGTGTAAATATTTATTTTAGTTCAATTAATGAATGATAAATGGTTTAAATTAATGGTTTTTGTTTTCTAAAAAAATGACATCTTCAATATGGATGATTGATTCCTATTCTATGATAAGACACTCAACAAGGATGATTCACTATATATGATGATAATTTCTTTTAATTCTCTAATCACATAAACATTATTGGTTATCCAACTACAAAATTGTTAGATGAACCTGAGTGTTAAATGAAATATAGGATAAAAGGAATGGATGAATCAACCATACCTCAAATTTCTTTTTGATAATGAAATTCAAACCGGTCAAATCAGGAAATATTCCAAATATTTCCTTAATCGCGCTATAGTACTTCAATAAATAACCCCAAATATGTTTCCAACATAGGAGGATTTTGAGTCATTAAATGCAAGGTAATATATCAAAATTTGTTTTATAATGAAATATAAAAACAAGACACTCAAGATAAAAATTAATGTCTGGTGCCAACGATATTCAAAAATATGTAATAGGGTTCGAAATGGAAGAATCTAACCTAGTTTAAACAAAAAAATCGCAAAACATAAATATAGACTATCCAGGAAAAAAATGAATGAAATAAATTAGGGGAAGTCTTACTTGAGTGTTGCGAGTTGAGATGATTGATCCGAGGAGAGTAAAGATGATAAACGATGAAGCCAAAATGAGTTTAATACAGGTCGATCGACGAGCCGATTAGGGTTTACCGCGTGAGAGAGATGAGCTAGCGGACTGTCGATCGAAAAATCGTAAATAATAGTCCAAGGGGCTTTAATTTTTTAAATGTTTTATAACGTCGGTTATATAATAACCGACGTTATAAACTATTTTTTAAATTTATAACTTCGGTTATTATAAAACCGAGGTAAAAAACTCCTAGATATCTCGTTTTTTACGTCGGTTATCAAATAACTGACGTAAAAAACCCCCGCGCTTTGATTTTTAACGTCGGTTAATTTATAACCGACCTAAAAACCGAACACGCACAATTTGTAACGTGGGTTATTAAAATAACTGACATTAAAAAGCTACTCAATGCATTTGTTACGTCTGTTATAAAATAATCGACGTAAAAAACCACGTTTCACTGATTCTCACGTCAGTTATATATAACCGATGTAAAAAATGGTGACGTAAATAACGTTTTCTGCACTAGTGATCATAGCACCCAAAATGGGATTTTCCAATGAAGAACTCTAGAAATGGAGATCAAGGAATCAAAACTAGATTCAAGATCCAAAAAAATAATTGATTTCATATCCATAAAAAACAATATTATGTAAAAAAAATATATGGAATAAAGATATATAGAGTGGGAGATAACGAAGAAGAGATGATCTCTTAATAAATAGGGATCAAATGAGGTTTTTTGAGCTTTCATCCACCAAGGAATGGGTTTGGAGGATCAAAAAAGGATTATTGATACCTCAAAGACCTTTAAACTTGATTAATCCATATTTAGGGTTGATTAGGTGAAGAAATTAGGGTTTAAATTTTTTTAAAAGAATTTTCAGATACAGGAAACACTGTTTTCACGGTTAGTTGGGTAGGGCCGCATGATTTTTCAAACTGTGCACCTTAACTATAAACCCCTTTGATGGGGTTCACCATTTCTACAAGGTGGGTTCTTGGTTTTTATAATTGTGTACCAAACATAAAAACCCCCACTATTTGGGTTTTCATGGATTACATGGGTGGGTGCACATTTTGGGTAAACAGTCCACCAATCGTGCACAACCCTTAAATTTCCAAAATTTTCAAATTTTCAATCAAAGAAACCCAAAATAAATCCCAACCAAAGAATGATAAAAAATATGGTTGAGGATTATTTAAAAGTAGAAATAGGATGTTATAGCCTCCCCACCATAGAATCTTTATATCCCTAGAAATCCTATCAAGAAATATCGATGTCAAAAAGACGAGGTCAGTACTCTCTCAAACTGCACCTCTCTCCCCATTCTCATGAATATGAGAACCATGTTTCCATAGCACTCAAAAAAATTTATTATTCTCCCATTAATTAACTTGGTTTTAAAAATAAACTATGTTGACTTGTTGCTCATTCATGGACAAATTATTTTCAACATCAAGATCACTTTAGCTCAAAACATCAGATGGATCAGAGATATACTTCAAAAGTTGTGTTACATTGAAAAAATAATGTACCGAATTAAACTATTGAAGATGTACTAAATGGTAAGACACTTTACCCAAATTATTAACAACCTAAAAAGGAACTAAAAATTGAGAATAATGATTCCCTTTCCTCCCAACCCATTGATGGCTCAAAAAAGGTGAAACTTTCAAGAACACCTGATCACCAACTGAGAACACCAGTGGTCTGTGATGATGATCAACATAAGATTTGTACTGAATCTATGCCACCAACATTATCTAAAAAATCAAATGAATCTTCACTATCACCCTCTTGAACAAATATTATTCAAACCAAAGAACCTTTACCAATCCTTGACCAACACAATATAGGATTTGAAGACCAACCATACAATGCTTTTATAAGGATCCATTTTATTCGCAAACTAGTGACTATTTTTATAAAAACATTATACAAATACCAAATAGTCATTCCAAGATCTAACAAAATCATGGAAATAAGTAGGAAGCATATCCTTAGGCACCTATATAGCCCTCTCAGTCTGGCCATCCTCATGTGGATGATATATCATACTCAAATGAACCTATGATCCCAGTTTGTAACATCCCGACCCCTCTAGACAGGATCCGATGCATTACTTGTGATATTGGCATGGTTAGAAGGAATGAAAATACAGAAGGAATGATAAGTTTATTACTCTGGAAGAAACTATATACATAGATTTTAACGCAAATTACATTGGATAAGGTTACAAGATACAATACATAACGAAAAAATGAAAACTGTATCCATAAGAACTCAATAAATGACCTCCTCTTCATAACCTGTTGAAGGTAAATAATGAAAGGGGTGAGCTCAAACGCTCAGTAAGGGTTACAAATATCGGAATCATGAGTACAATAATAAGTGAATCATAATCAATTTGACATAATCAAAATGGCATAGTGAATAAATGAACAACTAATTCCATTAATAAACTGAGAATGAAACTGCATCCATAGAGTTTGTCATAGTGACAACCTCATGGATAGTAATAATAACTGATAATGAATAAAGGGAATTCTTATTAATTGGATGTCATGTATCTGGAACATGAACCATAATACCATAAAAATGGTTTAGTTTTATGGGTAGAAAACCCATCTGATTTTTTGGAAACAAACTCGAAGGGTCTGTCGCCAAACTGTTTTGTCTCATGAGACCTACAGATGCATCGAGGGGATGTAGTGGGAACCCACACACCTCTACATAAAAGAATTATTTATAAATAGATTCAATACAAGATCAATATGTATTTACATTATCCATATAGAATAGAGGATACAGATTCATCAACATTTCCACAGTCAAAAACAACATTCAAAAATAAATACCGTATGTAAAATGGTATACGAATTAGACAATAATAATATCCATGATATGAGAATATGGATATTTAAATGGAATATAATTTAAATTTAAGTGATATCAAATGGGCAGTAGGTACACCACATAATAAAGAGTAGGTGCACAATTACGAAGAAGTCACAATGAAGTGAAAATTGAGACAAAGCTCATTACCGTGTTGTATTCAATTGAGTCGCATGAAAAAGAGTTAATAACCACCAAAATAGTAACAGAATAAAATGAATATAATGATAACCATGATAACATATGTCATATGGTAGTACACCTGTACCGCATATAAGAAATAATAGGTGAACAATGGAGATCCCACAGAATTGAAAGTGAGATGAGAAAAACCCCTTCCAAACATTTCGGCATGGTAACGAGTGTTCTTGTGAGGGCTTAATGAGAGATAAAAGGTTATCACATGATTTATATATCATAAGGGTGTTATGGGGGAGACGAGAAAACATACCCCATCATTATAAATTAAAAACAAAAGCACACAAGATAGGGTGGATTCTTGAATAAAAGTGAGAGAGAGAATCCCCTTACATTATGCTTGAAGGTGTTCTTGACCTGTTATTAAAGACCTGAATAAAAAAATTAGGATTATAAATTCATAAGTCCATAACCTATTTTATATGTAAATGATTTATTATAATCCTTTTTAGTTCATTATAGTCCTTTTTGATTGGTTTATAAGGTTCAATTTCATTGTTCGGGCTCGTTTGTTTACTTGGTTTTAAATGATTGGTTCACTTATATTCAGGTTCGAATAAATATATAAGATGTATGTGGTTGTCCATAAATGAAGTTATACACTATTAGTGAACATCTAGTTGATTACCTGGTTTTAAATTTAATTTGGTTTACTTAGATTTAAGTCGAATCTTGTATATATATATAACCATAGTGATAACTGTTTTGGTTTAATCAGTGGGTTTGATTACGATGAACTTGTTTTTCTTTATAACTTAATACCATTTGTAAAAAAGTATTATAGAACTAAAAATAGGATATATTACATAATAATATGGTTCAACCATAACACAAATGGTTTCCTGAACATAATTAAATATTATAATAGAAATCGATAAACTGTTGTCCTTGAATGTGCTAAATTAGCGCATCTCAAACGGTGCTTCCATTTCTTTCAAATAAAAGTGGGAAAAGGGGAGAAGATAATGGAATATATACCATTAGAATGAAAAAATTCTAGTACATGTATATTACTGGATTTATCATACTATTTTGGTGAAGGGAGGTGAGAAAAGAAACAAAAATAAAAGAACTTAAAAGAAAAGAAGAGATTTGAAAGAGGAGTTTACCTCTTGAGACTTCCTCCTTGAGAACCTCTTAAGAGGAGAGGTTTTGGTCATTTTATGAGACCGATTCTTTCTAGAAGTGGGGGAGAAGGTTGGGAAGTTATTTGGATAGAATTTGGGGAAGGCACAAGGATTTATAGGAGTTAATGGAATGGGGGGGGTGAGAGGGGGTTTTTTATAGTGGAGGAGAGAGGAGTTTTCTTAATATAAAATTTATTAATTTATTATTTCCTCTCAAGAAAACCAATAGTGAGTATTCCATGACCAATAAAAGTAATATATGCATGTGACTTAGAAACAATTGGGATGAAATAATCAGATCATCATCAATGACTCAATTAATCCATTATTTAGCATTTATTGCGAATTATTGGATTTTACTATTCATAAAAAATTCAAGTATTTCAAAAAAATCCCAAAAATTCACCCCCAACCATTTTTCGATGTGTGGAATCCAAAAATGAAGTCCATTTTCCAAAAATAATTTTCTAAATAATATTAATTAAATATTTAATTAAATCATTATTAATTGAAATATATAAAACACTTAAAATATTAGTCTTCATTTTTTAAGGTGCCTAAATTCATTTATACATTCAAGGGCATGGATACCATTCATAAGAGTCATATTTCAATTAATAAGGGTAAGTTACTATTCATAAGGGTAGGTTACTATTCATAAGGGTAGGTTACTATTCATCGAAAATTAAGTTAATTATATCAGACTCTAAATATCACCCTAAACACAACCATGTATGTCAGATTTTCAAAATTCACATCATAGAAGTGAAAAAAAATTAGGTTTACTTAGCTAGGTTACAACAAAGTGGTGTTTGTAGAGACTTAGTGATCTCTGCATTCTATAATTAATCTATTTGAAAATTCTTAGGGTGTTACATTATTCCCTCCTTTGAATAATTGCATCCTCGCAATTCATTTCATAAACACAAAAGAAAGCTCTCTGATGTTCTTACCACATCTCTCGTCATAGAGGATCCTCAAGTGTGTTCAGCAGAAAACCCAAATTGATGCTCAACTCCTCTGGTTCTCTGACCCATACACACCTCGGATAGAAGGGGTTTAACTCTTGCATCAAACACTCGGGCTTCTAGAGGGAGGCTCGAATGGTAGAAATTTGGAAATGCCCGAATGGACCAACACACAAAGAACTCCCCGAAATACGTCTCGAATGAGAACATCTAAGTCGTAGATGTTGTTGTAGAGGCTAAAACAGAGGATTTGGTACATGTAGGATGCACAAAGGTTTCCCCTCAAAAGTAGCCTCTTGAAAACATACACCTGGCCATGTAGTTCTGACCTAGGGTGAAACATAGGAAAAGCCCTTCGTGGTATTTTCCTCTTCACCTATACTCAGCCAATTTTGTCATGGCTATGCAGTAGTAAATGGAAGCATTACCTTGAGAGATGAGGAGAATGTCCAAACTGTTCGTCACATCATATAGTTGTTTACATGTCTTTCACAAGTTTTCGTGAGGTAGGCACTCCTCTTCACAGGTTTTGATCATAATAATCTCCAGTACCTCCACAGGAAGAGATAACTTATGGGTTTGTCCTTCCATCTGAAAATTTATTATAAAAGTTTGCATATTGATACTCATTCAAAAGTATAATCGATTGAAGGATAAAAAAAAGAAGAGACAATAAGTTATATTCTTATATAACCGCTGGTCCAAAAATTAAAACAGGTCTAATGGTTTCCCCATTCCCCCCAATCCACAAATCCCCAAAAGTAGTTAAATATCTTTCAATTTCCTAGAACCATATGCAACACTAGACAAACGTCACTTCTGAACTCCCATTTATTGGGAATACCACCAATTCTAGGGTTCTGAAAACCTCAGGTGGATTCCTAAGATAGTATTTAGCTGCTCGATTTCCTTAGCCCAGACACACTGCAGACAACTAGGGTCAAATCTGTGCTTAAAGCAATC
>CAUJRU010004389.1:0-17841 GCA_963277665.1 Viscum album | reverse complement strand
TAAAGATGGCAAAGATGGTCAAAATGGTCAAGATGGTCAAGATGGTAAAAAATGGAAAAAATGGTAAACCTGGGTCCTCCGGCTGGCCGGTGGGCAAGGACCGGTTGGCCGGTGCCCATACCGGCTGGCCGGTGGTCATCCACCAGTTGGCCGGTGTCACCAGGCAGTGGTCAAGCCTACTGCCTGGGTCCTTCGGCTGGCCGGTGGGCAAGAACCGATTGGCCGGTGCCCATACCGGCTGGCCGGTGCGCTAACACCGGCTGACCGGTGGTCATCCACCGGTTGGCCGATGTCACCAGGCAGTGGGAAAGTCTACAATATCTAACATTTATGGAAAAAATAAAACATGTTTTAATAAATAAAAAAACTTACAATATCTAACATTTATGGAAAAAATAAATGTAAACAAGAAATAAACATATGTTACCTGTAATTTTAGGAATGTACAGATGGATTGTTTTCCCAAATTCCTTCGTCGTGATCGTTCCTTATGGCACAAACTATGTCTTCAACATGATCGTCATTATGTTCTGTTAATATTTCCATTGAAGTAGGGATCTCACATAAATCAGCATATTCATCAAGTTCATCCTCACCAACATATTGTTTTTTCCCTTGTAAAACAACATCCCACTGCATATCTGATTGATCTACTACATAGAAAATTTGTTTTGCATGTGTTGCCATTATAAAAGAATCAGCTGTGTCTTCCAATCTATTCAGATTAACAAGTGTCATTCCAAATTCATCGTTTCTGACACTTTTGTTACCGTTAAACCATTTACAGTTAAAAACGGGAACTTTAATTTTAAAGTAATCAACCTCCCATATGTCTTCAATCACTCCATAATATGAATTTGATGCAGAAATTGGGTTTTTGTCCTTAGCACTCGAAAAATGCATTGCTTCTGCAAACACCAATACACCACTATTTTGAACTGCACTTCTGTTGTCCTGAGGTTTTTTATGAAATTTATAACCATTAATTTCATAACCAAATCATGTTATCACATTTAAACATGGACCACCCACTATCCATTTTAATGTCTCTGATACATCTGATCTACCAAGAAAAGTTTTTTTAATCCATGACAAAACAGTTTTGTTGTGCTCATTCAAAATCCACATTTCTTTCTTCTTTGGATGACATTTTTTCAACTCATTAATGTGAAATGTAATATATGGTTGAGCATCAGCTATGTTCTTCAAGATGTATGATTCTAACTTCTTCATCTGTTCAGCTGAAAATGATTTGACTTTCAAGCCGTGAATCCCCTTTCCCTCATTATTAACTCGTTCATGGCGAGATGGAGGCAAACCTATGTGTTACGTCGTAGCCAAGTAGCTCATACAAAACTCTGCTACCTCCTCAGAAATATACTTTTCAATAATGGAGGCTTCAGGTCGATATAGATTTTTAACATACCCCTTTAATATTTTCATATACCTTTCAAAAGGATACATCCAACAAAGATATACAGGTCCACAAAGCTTTATTTCTCGAACCAGATGAATCATTAAATGCACCATTATATCAAAAAAATTTGGAGGAAAATACATTTCCAATTGACAAAGTATTAAAATTGCATCCTTTTCCAAAATGTTCAAAGCATTCACATCAATCGCCTTGTTACAAATTGAATTGAAAAAATAACACAACTTCATTATAGTCTTTCTGACACGAATGGGAAATATTCCATGCAATGAAACTGGTAGAATTTGTTGCATCATGACGTGACAATCATGTGATTTCATACCTATCAACTTCAAGTCCTTCATTGAGACAAAATTTTTTACATTAGAAGAATAACCTTGAGGCACTTTGGTATCATGAAGACACTGACAGAAGCTAATTTTCTCCCTCTTCGATAATGTATGACAAGCCGGGGGAAGAAATGTTCGTCTTCCTTTAGGAGTGGGAGCTAACTCCAAACTTATTCCCATTGATAGTAAGTCTAATATTTCATTCAACCCATCTTTAGTCTTTCCTTTAATGTCTAACAATGTTCCAATCAAAGAATCACAGATATTCTTCTCCACGTGCATGACATCAATATTATGTTTAACTTCATGATACCTCCAATATGGTAGCTCAAAAAATATTGACCTTTTCTTCCAAATATGTCTATCATTACCAGATTTCTGTGTCTTTCCCAATGTCACGTCAAGGTTTTTCACCCTCTCAAAATACAGATCATGGGATAAAGGTTTTGGAGCAGTATCAAATTCTTGTGAGCCATTAAATGCCTTTTTTAGTCTTCTATAAGGGTGTTCCATAGGCAAAAACTTTCGATGACCCATGTACACTGTTTTCCTCCCATGATGCAATTGACAATAGGACGTCTGTTATTCGCAAATTGGACATGCTTTATGCCCTTTAACACTGTATCCAGACAAATTTCCATACACTGGGAAGTCATTTATAGTGAACAGAAGCACTGTATGCAGTTGAAAATATTCCATTTTATAAGAATCATACACCCTAATACCATCAGCCCATAACAGTTTCAAATCATCAATCAATGGTGACAAGTAAACATCAATATCATTACCGGGTTACTTTGGACCAGAGATCATTGTACTCAACATGACATATTTTCGCTTCATACAAACTTCAGGATAGAGGTTGTAAATTACCAATAAAACAGGCCATGAACTATGTGTGCTACTGAGTGTTCGGTATGGATTCATTCCATCTGTGCACAACCCTAGTCTGAGATTTCTTATTTCATTTCCAAATGTAGAATACTGCGCATCAATTTTCTTCCATTGTGGACAATCAGCTGGATGACGTATTTTTCCATCACATACCCGCTCTTCAGCATGCCATCTTAACCTTTTTGCATCATGTGAATTAGCAAATAAACGTTTGAAACGATTAATTATAGGAAGATACCAAAATACCTTTGAAGGGAGCTTTGTAATCTCTACATCACCCTGTGATTTTTCTTTCACCTTATACCGTGATGTCCCACATTTTGGACACTCTGACAGAAATTCATATTCCTTCCTATATATAATGCAGTCATTCGGACAGACATGTATTTTCTTGTATCCCAATCCCATCGGGCATAATATTTTCTTGGCTTTGTAATGTGAATCTGTAAGATCGTTATCTTTTGGAAGAATGTCTTTCATCAATTGTAGCAGCTCTGTAAAACTTCTGTCACTCCATCCATGTTTCGTCTTTAGGTTAATCAATCTTAACACCGCCGACAGAACCGTAAAATCTGTACAACCGGAATATAATGGTTTTTCATCATCACCATATAGACGTGCAACTGTCGGTTCTATCTCAATTTGTTCTTCTACAATATCGCGAATCATTTCTTTAATTTCATCGGAGTTACCATCTTGCGAATCATCATCATCAGTGACATTCCGTCCAGTTTCACCATGCCAAATCCAAGGGTTGTAACTCAGATTAAAACCATGACATATCAGATGATCTTTTATCTCTCTACTTTTCAACTTCTTCATATTCAAACATTTCAGGCATGGACAGAAAAAAAATGTCACTACTTGGAACATTTCATTTTGCAAATTCCAAAAAGGCATCAACACCTTCCTCAAATTCATTGCTCATTCGATGTGTCATAATCCAACTTCGACTCATTATTACCTATAACAAATATCAACAAAAAATATATATTTTTAAGATAATACAAAACATGTTTATATGAAAAAAATCATAATTTGAATGTAAAACAATTTAAAATATAAAACAAATCTTTAAAGTAGTAGTAGTTTTCATAAGTACCCGACACCAAATAGCTATACATCGTAAGTGTCATGTTAAAAATATGAATATAGACCATTTGTTTTATGTTTAATAATATTGTCATATTATCTGATCATTCTGATTATATATTAGAATTACTATATCCTTTTGATCCGATATATAATCTAAGGACATTAATATTTCTTTAGGAAAAGTAGTGTTAATATC
Organism: Viscum album; assembly: GCA_963277665.1. Classification (NCBI taxonomy): domain Eukaryota; kingdom Viridiplantae; phylum Streptophyta; class Magnoliopsida; order Santalales; family Viscaceae; genus Viscum; species Viscum album. The sequence continues at coordinate 13,892 of CAUJRU010004389.1, read as the reverse complement.
ATGGTAATGTAAAAAAAAGTATATGTCGAACTATATATATGTAATACCAATAAAAAAATATATATGTGTTTGGCTTGGGTTTCACACATAAATCAACTCATCTCACAGATTAAATTTTTGAATCATCCTACATAATACTTATTTTTATAACTTAGGGAATGAAAATAATAAAAGTTTTGATTTATGATACTCATTATGGGTAAACATGATATATATAAATATAATATCTAATCTCATAAAAAGATATCCATGGGGGTATAAGAGCATACACAAAGCACATGATCAAAAAGATAAGTGAAACAGTTCTATATAATCATAGATCATAAAACCCGAGTCCAAGTATAACAATTTTAGCATAACATAAGACATGATTTATATGATAGTGGGAACATGATTTAAAAAACCTTATTCACAAGATCACAACATTGGTATGTGGAATAACATAAGAGTGTGGCACAAACATAATCATATAAGTCATAACATATGTCAAGGGAAAACATAGTTTCATTCACCTCATATTTGGATATGTTAATCAGCTTTCCTATAATTTATTATAATATTTCTTACCGGGCACATCACATAACACATTGGACATGGTATAACCATCTGTATCCCATATTGATCTATGATATATAATGCATTGTCGAATGCATTAGAAGGATATTATGGACCCAAATTTCACATAATGACTAACCATATATATGGGTGAATCGTGATCATCAAATCATTTATAACACTTTCGTAGATCAATTAACTAACAAAAATGAAATGGGGGTCATAATTTTTTTTACAAAACATAATAATTATTAATACATAAAAATGTGTTTGGATGGTAAGATAAGATAATATACCTAATTCAATCTAATTATCATTAAATTATTTCTACCTAGATAGAAAAGACCTTTATAAAAAATATAATTTAACTTGAGAATGAAAAGAAAGTACCCTTTACCTTTTTTATAATGAAAAATCTGAAAAGGATGATAATAATATTTAGGTATTATAATTTTTTTATGAATTATTAATAATAAAAGAAATCACCTCACTTGGTTTTGTTAAAAATCGGACATACCATCGTATTCAAGAAATCAGATACACTTTGCATGAAAAGGTCCATCATTTTTAGGAGATGACTGAAAGAAGAAATGTATTATCAGACTCACCATGAGTCCAGAATGAAATATTTGATTGTAATAGGTATGAATTGATATTTTTATGAATGCAGATGAAAATAGATGATGGTTTTCTGATCTAGGAGTTCTAAAAATTATAATTTTTTGAAAAAATATTATGATGTAAGAATGTTGAATGAAATTTTAAGGATAGGTATTACCGATTGTACCTGGTCCAATTTCATTCATGAAAATAATTTTCTGGACAATCATATTGAAAATATGATTTTAAGAAAATAAGTACTACCAATCTTCATCCAGAAAGACACATTCCAGCTAAGTAGGAAATAATAATGTTGCTGGAAGAATGGAACGTTACAGTACCACCCATTATTTTTCAGATTTTGCTGAAGCTAATCCACAATGTTTTAATAATCATTTGCGAGTTGAATGTTGCGAGTTGAATGAACATAATAACCATTTTTAATAAAAAAAATTCCACGAGATTCAAAAACGAACGAAAAGCACATCAAGAATCGAAACAAAAACGAACGAAATAAATTCGTGGAAGGCTTACTTGAATGTCGCGAGTTGAGATGATAGATCCGAGAGCAGTGAAGAAGATAAACAATGAAGCCAAAATGAGTGTAATGCAGACGATCGACGAGCCGATTAGGGTTTACCGCACGAGAGAGAGACGAGTCGGCGACTGTCAATCGAAAAAATCGTAAATGACAGAACACGGGCTTTAATTTTTTTAAATGCTTTATAACTTCAGTTATTATATAACCGACGTTATAAACTATTTTTTAGCTTTTTTACGTTGGTTATCTTAAAACCGACGTAAAAAGGCTCCTGCGCTTTGGTTTTTTACGTCGGTTATTTTATAACCGACGTAAAAAACACGTAGATATCGGGTTTTTTACATCGGTTTCCAAATAACCGACGTAAAAAAACCCGATATCTACGCGTTTTTTACGTCGGTTATCAAATAACCCACGTAAAAAACCAAAGCACCCGGGGGTTTTTTACGTCGGTTATAAAATAACCGACGTAAAACACACCGCGCTTTGGTTTTTTACTTCGGTTATTTGATAACCTACGTAAAAGACGCGTCGATATCGGGTTTTTTACGTTGGTTATTTGATAACTGACGTAAAAACCCAACAGGCGCGATTTGTAACGTCGGTTATTAAAATAACCGACGTGAAAAATCTATTCGCCGCATTGTTATGTCGGTTATATATAACCGACGTAAAAAATGGTGACGTAAAAAACGATTTCTGCACTAGTGATACCCTTATACTCATGTTTATTCTAACATGTCTCCCTTGTTCACCCTTATTGAGAATCTAATCTCACCCCTTGTTTTGTTTCCTTCCCCATGTCATGAAGATATGTATTATGTTTTATGTGTCTATGAATGGTTCTAGTCAATAAGAACCATATGGGAGATAATGTAGCTGACTTATGTATGAGTGTTTATATTTCCATGTTTTCAAACACACTCGACTAACATGGTCTTTGGGTATCTATTTCTATATTGTTTTAAGTATTCCAATAATGTTATATAATTTTAATGTATGAAAATGGAGGTAAATTATAAAATCATTCTGAGAAAGTACCATGCAGTTGGTGTCCCACTCTAAGTTTCTTTATTTTAGTAGTTTCAACTTAGGAGATTGTAGTATGTTCCACTAACAATTGATCAGTTGAGTCGAGATGAGGTAGGTCCTAGTTAGTTTCACGATCTATATAATCCATCTTCATGTAATCAGAACATTACTTTGGGTACTGTATTCTTGATTTTTACTTTGTTCCTTGTCCTGTTTGATTCATGTGGTGCAAAATCCTTTATCTTTGAAAACATATTCCACGATTTAGTATATGAGTTTGATATTATTCTAGGTGCATTGGAATTGAATATTCAATTTAATCATCAAGAAAGTTTTTATAAATTATTTATATATAGTGAGATATCATTTAGGAAGCATCTCTCTTTGGGAGACATCATATGTTATCATATACAGCCATATGACATCATCATCAGTATGGACTAGTTTTTTTATTGTTGGTTGATGTGGATTTATATTGGGGGAGGATGTTAATCTATGATGTTGATGAATATTCTTCCAGATTAATTGGATATTGAGGCCCCTATATGGGTTAGGGGGTTTTTTATTCCTTTTATTAATTAATATCTGAGTTAATGCTGGGTTCACAAGAGGTTCAGCATGCAGTGCTTCCTAGGGTAGTGGAAGAGTACCCTTATTTTCTTCCCAAAATAGTAAGTGTATCTAACCCCTCGATATGAGTTTTTTTTGGGATAGAGTAAAATTAGGGTGCCTCTATGTTCTCTATATATTCATATTGTTTGGGTAATTTTATGATGTGGGACATCTAGATAAAAATTTATGATCAATTGGAGTGATGTTTTATTCAGTCAATTGGGTCACCTTTTGGTGCTTCATTTATCTTCACCAGGTTGGTCAATATCATTATAAGACTATGTATTGGTTATATTTTCTTGAATCATGTGACGATGAATAATTACAACCCTATTTCATGGATTAATGATTTATTCGATCAGTTGAAGGGATCTAGATGGTTCTCAAAGAATTATCTATGGTTTGGATATCCTCATATATGGGTGAAACGTGATGATATTCCAAAGATTTATTTTTTCTATTTTTATTGGAATAATGTGTTTATTGTAATAGTGATCAGTGTGATGACTGAATAGAATATATTCATTTTATTGATGAATATAGTGTTATAAAATATTATGGATCCGTTCATAGTGGTTTTCATCAATTAAATCCTTGGGTACTCAACATCTATAGTATAGAACCTAGATCATCTATGATCATTTTTTAAGTTCTTTATTTCTAATAGATTTCAAAGTGGGAGTTTTGAAATTTTGATGTTTGTTTCTTGGGGAATTTAAAATCCCAGTGTGGATTATTCATTGATCCATAGAAGTACTATGTGGTCAATTCTTGGGCATTGTCCTAGAATTTTATAGAGGTTAGGAGATTCGTAGGACTTAAAAGCTATTACATAAGCTTCATAACCAACTTCTATCATATTTTGTATCCACTTATAGCCTTGTCCAAAAGGGATAAGATGTTCTTTTATAATTTCCATTATAAGGTAGCTTTTTTGTATCCAAATGGAAAGCAGGTCAGCACCATAGTTCTTTATTTTTCAGAAGAGGGAGTTCAGTGCTAGGTATTTTTGGATTCTTTTTGTCTTGGATTTGATAGTTTCATGATGCTATAGAGGGTGGTTGTTTTTTATGGGTATTTAAAGTGAAGACCCCATGAATGTAATTATCCCACGCATGTCCTCAAGATATTAGTTGTCATATTTTCCTTGAAATTTTGGAAATACTATCTCATTGGGGAATGATATGTAGTTATAATTGATTACAAGTGCCTGAGTTATCACTTCTCTCAGAGTGACTTCAACAAGATACAACAATAGCGCATAAAATTCCAACAAGAATATGGCCTTAATATTTCTTGTATTCTTGGAAAGGCTAATGTTATCACTGGTATTCTAGGTAGAAATTAACATATTGAATTAAAGCATGAGCCTGATAATTATTGGAATGTGAAGAAATACCTCTCAAAGATGAATATCAATATAAGAGAGGTCGATAAGAGAGGATACCATTACTAAAAGAAGTTACAGTCATCATTGGTGAAGAAGATGGAGGATTCCCAACTGGGGGATTCTATGGTTGATGTTTGGTGAGAATGATTCATCTATAATGATTCCTAGAGGGATTCTATGAGTATGATCCACATCATGTCATGTTTTAGGGGAGACTTTTTATACATTTTTAAAATGCATGATATAGTTTTCCTAATGTTCTATATATTTATATTGAAAGAATATGTAAGGGTAAAAAATATGTATCATTCTCCAAGAGATTTGTTTTAATTCCCTAGGCTTAAGTGTTTGGTTTCAATGTCTGTATTTTTGTGTTTAGTCTTCCATAAGGTGAATGTTGAACACTCTATTTCTAGTGATTTTCACCAAACATTATATGTTCATAAAAGGATGAGGGAGGATATTATGATCGAATTAATTATCATTTTACCTAAATATCATTGAGTCTATGATTCTGTCAGCGAGATATGATACCATTTTACAAATTCATCTACCTTATTATCTATTAAGAAGTCGAGTTCAGTGGAGGTTTTTTCAAATAAGTAAATAGATGTAGTGGGGATGATTCGTGGAGTCCTGGGGATAATCATCTCTGATCATTTTCCATATTTCACCTCTATGGTGTTGAGAGGGAATTTGTGTGATTTTATCTCTAAGATTTTCATTAGATGTTCTTTTCATCCATAGACGAATGGATAGAAAGGTAGAATAATCTATACTCATGAAGACATGTTGTGTTCATGTGTTGTGAGTTTTCGAGGTTCATGGGTGATGCATCTATGTTTGGTATTGTTTTAATACAATAATATTTTACACTCACGTATTGGTATATAATATTTTCATGTTTTTTATGGAAAAACATTCTATTCTACGAATTCTTAAACTAAGATTATATAGTTAGCAAATCTCATGTCCAAAATAGTATAGTTTTTGATAGAGGTAGTGTAGTTAATTATATATATGATTAAGGTAAAACATGATTTATAGAAGTCCCCCATTGACCATGGTAAGAGACCTCTAGGCATTAGTATTGGAGATCATGTGTTCTTGATAGAGACTCCTCATCATGGTAAATTATGGTTTGGTCATGGGAGTAAGATTTATCTCTAGTCTGTTGGGTCTTTTGAGGTATTAGAACATCATTGATCCATCACATCCTAGATAGCACATACTCCATAGATGTGTGAGACTCATAATCTCTTTCTTGTGTCATAACATTTATGGTATCTTCATGAATATTCTATTTTCATCAACATGGATGTGATCTAGGTCGATGATGATGTGACCTTCGAGGATTAGATCACAAATATCCACAACTATCAGGAGAAGGTGTTTCATGGGTGTGTTATTCTTTTATTTTGCTTCCTCATGCTATAGAGTGGAATGGAGGAGGGAACCTGGGAATGTGATTCACATATACACACTAAGTACCCTAGGTTTTTAAATTCATTGTTATTATTTGGTCAAAGGTACTAGTTGGTGTTTATATTTATTTATCCTATTATATAGTTTATTGACTCCTAATTTATGTAATTTCACTTTTTTGAGAGGGATATCCCCTGAGATAATTTTTCATAGTATTTCTCCATGTTTCTATAATTTATATGGTTGGGATCCAATGATGGTGAGGTAATTAAATGGTTTTTATGGGGTGGTTATTCAAATAAAATTATTCCCTTCATTATATCCCTGAATTATTTTAATTCTTGAGGATGAAAGTTGTTTGAGTGGTATCTAATGTAATGGTTCATATCTTTAAAGACATTAATTCATGATTTTCCTCATAATTTTTGTTCTAAGGTGTTGTTTATGAGTGTTAAGGAGGATAAGGGAGTGTCCTATCCTTTTAAAGGGTCACCACACCCTGGAAGAGGGAATGGTGTTGGCAGTTTTGTGTGTTTAATGCTCATCAGTTGGCTGTGTTGGGATAGGGCTTCTTGATAGTAAATGAAACATCTTACCAAGTCATTTTTAATGGAATTTGTTTTGTAGTTCACCTTATGTAAAACAGGATGAATGGAAATTCCCAGTGAATGGAATATCATTGGTCATGGAATCCTAGAGGGGGGCTATTTGTAATAGGGATTAGAGCTCACTATTCACAAGGATTGGTAATTGTTATTGGAAAACAACCAATTCTTGGGTGCCATTCTACAGCGATTGGTAGTGAAAAATGTCAAAAAATCCACCACAACTTAGATTACATCATGGTATTGGGTGTGGTGATGGTCAAACATGGTATTAAAATGAAGGAGATTTTGTGAATAGGGTGTGGTGAATTGAGATCTCCCTTTTACTAGGGTTACCATGGTATGGATGGAGGTCACGACTTCATGGTGGAGTCTATTGAACATCCTCTATAAATAGAGGTATTGTCCTTCCCTATTGTTGTTGCCTTTGTTGTTTATTTATTTTGGAAAAACAACAGACCCACATTATTCCCTATATTTGTTTCTTTGAGGGTTATAACCTCTTGGATTAGAGTGAATTTATTATTATAGATTCAAGGTACCTTCTATCTTCCTCCTTTAATTATTCCCCTATTCCCAGATGATCACTTTGCAAAACCCTTCGATTTTGGCGATATCTTGAGAGTGGGGATTTATGGAGTCTTGGTGGTGATGGGATCCCATGGATATTCCTTTGGATTCATTTTTGATTAATCCTTGATTATATATTCTATCTCCAAGAATTTTTAACATCTAAATCTTGCTAGGGGATTAAATTCCTCTACTTATTATAAGTGAAATTGTGAATTTATCATGATTTATCTAATTAGGTAACAGTGGAATTAACCAAATAAATATTGAACATAAATTAATTTAATGAATTGGTATTAATTTTAGTGATATAATGTGTTTATACCCTATTAATGGTTTGCCTCTTGATTTTATAGATAGTGTGTTATCTTTTCTTATGATATGTTCCAACGTGTTTGTTGATATTTAAAATTAGAAAAATAACATAATGTTGGGAAAAGTTGTTTGAAAAATAATTGAGAGTCATGTTGAATTGAAATAATTCTTTCTTATAGTTTAATGGAAGTAGAAGTAATGCATTATGATTGTTTAAATCATATTTCTATTTATAGCTAGTGTCTTAGGTTTCCTATAATCATAACCTATAGTAAATGAATTTTTTATTTCATTATGGTAACTATTTGTTGTTTGTTAAGGATAATTATTTGGTTTGAGTGAGGTCATATTCTGATGAAGGCTTTATGCCATGGTTCTAGGACCTAGATGACCAGTTAACTGTATTTTTTTTCTTGTTCCCTTTTGTGTCTTCTCTGGATTTGAGCCCTGATATATGACAAAATGTGATCCTAGGACGATTCATGGTTAAGTGATAAATGGAAAAATAATCTCAAGATTATGGTAGTTGTTTTCACATGTGATAGTGGGAAGTATAGTGATATGTATTGTGGTTTTAGGGATGGAACCAATATTGGTGGATTATTTTGAAGTTGGTATCACCTATTGTTATTTCTATCAAAATTTAGGGTTATTTATTGATAATTAATCTTATTTAAAGTTCGAATTATAAGATTTATTATTTATTTATTCCTTTCCCCCCGGCTTAATGCGGGTATTTTTTATTGGCATATGCATCTTTTATGGTATCATTGGATGATTCAAATATTACCTAAATTATTGAATGGTAATAAATAATAATTAATTTAACACATGTGTTTGGATGCTTGATGAGAAGTTTTGAGATGATAAATATTGAGGAACCTAATAAGATATTAGATTATTACTTGAGGGAATGGAATTAGATGGTAATTAATGAAATATTAATTTTTTAAAATATTTAATTAAATGAAAGTATTTTAAAATGATTGTGTTCTTAGAGGATATCTATTCTATAGTGGTGGAATTCTAGTGACTGAGATGTGATAGATATAGTTGAGCCTATAAATAAGTATTTTTTCATCAAGTAGTGTGAGATATATATTTTTATATATGTTTTGTGATTTCAAATGTTACCCACCCATGTCGATAAGGATATTGACACATAGTGGACTCTGGGAGGGTGTTTTCTCCAATATCCAGGTTAGTTAGGAATGGATACCTGACTACCCCCACATTCACCACTCTATTATATGTGTATTATAATGTGTGGGTATGAATGGAAATTATATTTCCCATATCTTTTTGTAGAAGGTTGTGATGGTTTGTGGTTACTTTACACACATGTAACTCTGAATATATTATCCTAATTATTTGTATAGGTATAGTGTGCATTCTTTGTGATGGATTGAGGTATAATACACAATGTATATTATATGGTGGATCCTAGAAACTACTCATTTACTTTTTTGAGATCCATATATTGAAGATGATATGATTTGATTCATAGGGTTTAGGTTTTGCAACAATTTCCAAGGATTTTTGGGTAGGAATTTTTATTGTTGAGAGATGGATTAAGATGTGTGATATTGGTGTAGATTAGAAATCTAGTGGGTAAGTGGATAAAAGGAACCTTAAATTTTATATTATATTTTATTTTATTTTATAACATGTATGTGATACTTAGTTAGAGAACCATTCTAAGGATGGGAATATATCATACCAGATTTGGTGATGAGGGTAGTTACCCTAAACCTAGAAGCCTAGAGCTGGTTCCCATCACCATTATATTGGTATAAAATATAATGAATCACATCCCAAAGGAATGATCAGTTTATTAGTCTTGGTAAAATAGATACATAAATGATTATGGCATTATAATTGAATACATATTTTAAAAAATTATTATTTTTTAACTAACATTATTTCATCTAGCATATCCTTGCATATCTTTTTTAAAACACTTCATGGAATCCTCGGGAAAGGAAACAAAATAAGTATTTTCTCAAATTATAATTAAGGGTTATGTATAGAATAATAAATAATTAATCAATGAGAAAAATTAACATAGCATAGTAAATAATTGAACACACATGACATGAAATCAACAAACTGAGAAGTGGGTGCGTAAATAATATGATAAGGGGAATAGTTGAAAACATAATCCATTTAATAAACAACATGACTATCATAACTGGATAAAGAATAATCAATATGGAAAGGTGACTAAAAACCATTCCATTTAATCAATAACCTAAGTGTGAAATGCCTTCATATACTTTTTCATAGTGAAAAAATCTCATAGATAATGATAAGTGAAACTAAATGAAGAAAATTCATAATTATTTGATGTCATTATTCCTAGGAACATGATTCCTTTACCATCAAGATATATCCTCTATATAGTTTAAAACATACTAGATGAAATCCCATGTAACATTTCGTTACTGTTTCAGGTATTCCTAAAACTTCTTATGTTAAATTATTATTATGTTAATTGGGAAAAAATGGTTTATCAGTAAAAAGTTACATTTTTGTTAAACACGTTGCAGAATGGTAAAATTCCCAATTAATGCTCTGGAATATTCAGTTAAATATTTTTTAAGTTAAACACTGTGTAAGTATGAGTTTTTTATGTTTGAAAAGTCTTGAAGAGGACGGAATAAAAATATTAAATATATTATTTTAAGCATGAACAATTCATTCAAAATAATTGAATAACTCCAAAACGGTCCATTGTATGAGAAATTTGAGACTACCTTTATGTCCTTAATATGGTTCTTACCCTAGGAGGGGTATAATATTCAATGGATCTAGACATTTAGATTTATTTCACATGAGATAAAGTTATAAAATAATATTTAATATATTATTTATTAAAGAAAATTAAATATATTCTAAAAAGTGCGACGTATGGGAAATCTGAGACCAATAATGGGCCTGAAATGGAAGGTTTACCCTATACGGTGTATAAATTTTGTAAGCTTTGGGAATTTGGACGCCTCGCATGAAAAAATAACACTTTTTATTTTAATTAATTAATTATTCTGATTTTTAATTAATAAATCATTAATATCTCTCAAACGGTGTGTCCTATGAGAAATCTAAGACCATCGTTGGGTATGGAATGAGGTGCTTACCCTAGAATAAGAATAAATATAATTCTAAATGGATGTTTGGTGTAATTTAATTTTTATATTAAATTATTAAATTATTAATTTTAAAAAAATGGAACATTGTTCACTCACCCCTACAAAGATGTTGGATCACATTGGACACCATTTTAAATGATGAAGGTTCTCAAAACCTTCATTTTCCAACCATTTTAAACCATTTTAAACATAAACGATATTAATGGATGAAAAAATCACTCCATCATCAAGATTTGTCTAAAACGATAGATTAAATAGGGGGTTTCAAATATGATCATTGGAATGTTGCATGAGTAGTTTAAAATACCTAACCCTTTGGTTTATAAGGTAGTTTTGATTCATAATATCCCTTGCATTCCAACGATCAAAGGAAAATTTGTGTTCTGCTTTGCGTTTGATTATCCCTCTTCTAGTTTCATGATCATTGCATCTTCTCCATTATTATAGATCCTAGGTGATCTTCATGGTTTATTTTTCTATTTATTTATTTTATCTAATTTATTCCATCCTTTCCTAAACTCTAAAATTATTGAAATAATTGGAGCAATATAAATTAAATAGTGAAACATGAATCGTCAAGGAATAATTCATAAAAAATTTATCAAAGTATTGTTACATGAATTATCAGTTATTGGATGATAATTATATCAAATTGTGAGGGGATTATTCCATGGATATCAAAAAAATAATAAAAATTAAAAAATTATCATAAAGTTAATTTCCCAAATTATCCAATGATACTTACAAAAAATTGATTGAATAAAATTATGATGAAACTCATATTACGAATAAATAACTATTTGAAATATCAACAAATTATTATCGAAATTTGGTTTTCAAAAATTGTTGAAAAATATGGGAAAAATAAATTGAGATAATTATAAGTAATTATCAGATGATAATTACATCGATAATTTATTTTGAGAATATTATATTGTTAAAATAAAGAATAATTGCATTAATTTATTGAAGGATAATTTATCAAAATTATCCAAGGATAATTAATAAAATTTTCAAAGATAATTTTGATATTATTAAAGGTTAATTATTAATATTATTAAAATAATAATTTTGAGTTTATGAAAGATAATTATTCTGATAGATAATCACAAACACATGCATTTATATAATGATAAAATGAAAAAATTTCATGATAGATAAATATTATCGCATATGATAATATATAAATATTTTGGCACTTACCCTAGTGAGATAAATTATCATCACATGTGATAATTTAAAACGATAATCCAAAGATTTTCCTAGAGAGAGAAAATGTAATCACATATAATTATTTTACTTCATTGTAATATAAAATATATTTTTTGGTTCTAGGACCCCTTGAAGAACATTGTGTGATTCCCCAAAACTTATTTCTCATGTAATAATAATATTATGGTTTGATTTTGTTTAATTTTCATACTATCCAAACAACACTTGTAAAAGAACATTGTACTTCCTTTATTTGATGAAAACTGAAATGGTTACATTATTCCAACTAACCAAAAACACCTAATAAATGCCCTATCCAAGCCACTGGGAGGCCACCTAACGCAACAACAACACCCGATAAATAGTGAAAATCCTTTGGGTCAGTCAGAATGAAAAACATCACAACCAGAACCATGACAGCTGTATTGAGCATCAGTGGTATAATGAGCACCATTTTTCAAAAATCTGTATTGAATATGGAACACCCAAAAATAATTATTGTTAAGGGCCTCGATTCGACCATTTCCTTTAGGAGACCATTGAGTTTCTAAAGACTATAATTATATTCGTTGGTCATTCCGGTGGTTTAAATTAAAATATCTAAGTATAATTTGTTTTCAAAAATATTTAAGTTATGTATTCAAATTATAACTTTAAAACATATAAACTCCATTGTAGATATTTTAGCTGCATTTAGTAAAATTTCAAAATTAGGTTTGTATTTCAAATACCTTTCAAATATTTCAAATGTGTTTAAAAGCATTTATAAATTTTTTCATTATTCATGTTTAAACCCAGGATTCAACTAAAACTATGTATTTGAATTTTATAATACTATTATAAATTTTTCTTAATGATATATTAAACATTGATTTATCACATTGTGTTTAAAACATTAGTATTTGTAAAACTAAGGAAAAATTTGGTTTTATGACTTGGTTTATTTATTAAATAAATTTCATATTTATTTGAAAACACCTATATATTTATATGGAAACCTAGTTTTATATTTAAAAAAATAATAAACTTTTACTCTGTTAAAATATAGATGAGTACCCCACCTAGCCAAGGTCCACCCTTGTGGCAGCCCTCAAATCCTTGATGGGGCTTCTCACACAACCCCCTAGCAATGGCCCAGGGGTGGTGAAAATGTAAAGTGAATGATAAGTTGCATTCACGGGAAGCATATCTTTCCCTCGGTGCGTGCATGGGTGTGTGTGTAAGGACTAGATCATGCCACTGTGCGGGGCAGCACGGTGGTGTGGGTGGGTGCAGGAGCGCGCCCACAGAAGAACCTGATACAGGGTAGTATGAGGAGGGGAGAAAGAGTGTTCTAAGTGTTTTCTCGGAGCTCTAGGATTATAAAGGAGCTACTAAAGCCCCATTGTTTCGATGTGGGGTGGTGAAAATAAGCCAGGAGCAGATCTGGGTCATTAGATCATGTCGTGCATGATCTAAGCCGCCCGATCAGTACGACTTTGGAACCCCCTCATCCGCGAATATCCTCCACATTTTTGTGCATCATCTGATCTGATCGAGATCTAATCACAGTCGTCCAAGTTATTTTAAAATCTTGTGTCGCTCATAGTTGTCAGATCACACATGATGTAATCTAGGTCATCCATTTTTTTTAATCTTTGTGTTTCACTATATCCTTCTGGTCTACTCTATATTAGATCCCAGTCTCTCATTCTTTTACTAGTTTTCCTCTCTCGTGGAACCTTCTCTTTCCTTGGCATGCACTGCACCTGTGGGTATTTCCACTTTCTTCATTTGTTTTTCTCCACCTGTGACTCTAGTGAACCCTCCCTTTCTCTCATTTTTCACAAAGACTCACCCTCGATCATTTTATAAATTGAGGGGGTATCAGTTTCCATGCAAGCGGA